>LZPO01107906.1:700255-721120 GCA_001675575.1 Neotoma lepida
CAGCAGACCTTAGGTCAGATCTTAGCACCCATGTTGGGTAGCTCACAATTGCCTGTAACTCTAGCTCTAGCAAATCCAATGCCCTCCTTTTCTGACCTTCATGGGACCTGCACATATGCACATGTGCGCGCGCGCGCGCGCGCACACACACACACACACACACACACAAGTGCTCCATAATTTGTTTAAAGTTTGTGTACTCATGAGTAGCAGTTAAGATGAGATTTTCACTATTTAAAGCACATGACCAATCCACTGGACAGACCTGCACTGTAAACCCCAGGGCGATGGTTAATTTTTACTGTCAACTTGCCTGGATTTAGAATCAATCTAGGAGTGTCTATGAGGGTATTTACAGAAAAGTTAAACTGGGTGGGAAAACCCACCCTGAGTGTGGGCAGGTTCATCCCATAAGTTGAGGTCCTAGATTGGATAAAAAGGAAGATCTGAGCTTAACACCAGTACTGTTTCTCTCTTCCCTGACTGTAGATGCAGTGTGACCCACCATGGTTCTCATGACCCTGCCTCCATGCCTTCCCAGCCATGTTGCACTGTATCTCTTAACCTATAAAGCAGAATAAACCCTTTCTCTCCCAAGTTGTTTCTTCTCAAGAAGTTGGCTCCAGCAACAAGAAAGGGACCAACAAGTCAGGATACAGAGGAGAGCTGGAGAAACCTGTAAGAGAATTCGGAAAGGCGGGGAGCAGAGACGAAGGGGACAGGTCTCCTCCAACATCCAAGAACAGTTCTGTCGATTTGGGGGAAATTCTGAGTTATCTCCCTGGTAAAAGTCTGGAGTGAGACTATATCCCAATTTGTCTGTAACAGACAAAAGGATGGCACCAAGAACAGGAAGCTCAAAAGAAAGTAGTTCAGGAGAAAGCTGAGAGAAACTATGAGCTGTGTGATGGCCATATCATTGTAATAACGTAAACTTCCAAGGGACACTATGACCTCTACTTTTCTAGACTCAAGGACAAATTGACCTGTTGTAGAATATTATTTTAAGGCGTGTTACTTTTGTTTATGTTGAATTTGTTTAACTCTGTGAAGCTGTGTTATTGTGCCTGTATAAAACACAGCTTCTAATAAAGATGTTCTAATAAAGAACTGGCCAATATCAAGGCAGGAAAAAGATAGGTAGGGCTGGCAGGCAGAGAGAATATATAGAGGGAGAAATCTGGGAGAAAAAAGGAAGGAGCCAGAGAAGAAGGAGGACTCCAGGGGCCAGCTACCCAGCTATACAGCAAGCAATAGAGTAAGAGTAAGAGTAAGAATTACAGAAATAAGAGAATGGGAAAAGCCCAGAGACAAAAGGTAGACGGGGTAAGTTAAGGAAAGATGACTAGAAACTAAACCAAGCTAAGGCCAGGCATTCCTAAGTAAGAATAAACCTCTGTGTGTGATTTACTTGGGAGCTGGTGGCAGNCCCCCCCAAAAGACCAAAAACCCCAACAACATTGACCTAATGCCTATCTAGACCTGGAGGTGGTTTTGCAAAAAGCCTAAAGACAAATGAGGAGATGTATATGGTTTACTCTCCTAGCCATGACTACCCTTACACGAAGAAGGTAAATAGGCAGTCCATCTTGAGATCCAGAAGGCCATGCGGGAAACAGCTGGAATGACAGAATTCTACCACCAGAAACTCCAAGAGACAGAAAAGAAGCATGGTCATATGGGCTCAAGTAAGCAAAAGGAAGGTGAATAAAGAGAGATGTATTTGGGACAGGGAGGAATCGAACCAAAGGGTTTTATACATTATATCAATGATCTAGTTTTCATATTAAGTAAAAATGGCTCATTAATNAAAAGGGCCATGCATAGTGGCACAGGCCTACATTTGGTGCTTTCCTATGGCTGTGATAAAATACAACCAAGAGCCTCTTAGAGAAAGAATATTTTATTTTGGGCTTATGGTTCCAGAGTCCATAATAGTTGGGAAGGCATAGCAGCAGGCAGCCTGAGCAGGACGCTGAGAGATCATATCTTGGACTGCAAACATCAAGCAGAGAGAACAAACTGGAAGTGGAGTGAGGCTATAAATTCTTTTTTGAAATTTTTTAAAATTTTATGTGCATTGGTGTTTTTGCCTATATGTATGTCTGGGTGAGGGTGTTGGGTCCTCTGGAACTGGAGTTACANACAGCTGTGAGCCACTATGTGGGTGCTGGGAATTGAACCCAGGTCCTCTGGTAGAGCAGTCAGTGCTCTTAACTGCTGAGCCATCTCTCCAGCCCCAAGGCTATAAATTCTTAAAGCCAGTCCCCAACGACATATTTCCTCCAACAAGGCCACACATCCTAAATCTCCCTCAAACAGCACCACCAACCAGGGACCAAGTTTTCAAATATCTGACCTGTGGGGGACATTTCTCATTCAAGCCACCACAGCATGTAGTCTCAGCTACTCAGGAAGCTAAGGCAGACAGATTATAAGTTCAANGACTGCCAAGGCTACAGAATGAGTTCAAGGCCAGCCTGAGCAATTTAGTGAGATCCTGTCTTAAAATNGAAATATAATAAGGACTGGGGCTGGCACTCCATGGCATAGTGCTTTACCTAGCTTGTGAGAGTTCAGTCTTCAGCACTGTGAATAATAGCCAGGGTCATGCCCCTAAGGTTTAATGTACAAAATATATGATAGTGATTGGCAGGGCATATTCTGTAGTATGTGGAATTTTTTGTTTGTTTGTCTGTTTGTTTTGAGTGTTTGCAAAATGATGTGTGCAAGTAAGTGTGCAGGTAGGCATGCTTGTATGCATGCATGCAGAGGGCACAGCAGGACATTAAGTGTCTTCCTCTCACTCTGCCATGCCAAGTGCAGCCTCTTGTGTCTGAAGATTGTAAAACTGTGATGCGATACCCCAAGGTTTTTGGGGGTAGGGGGTAGTGAGCCTTGAGGTCATTAACAACACTACAAACTGTTAGGGTTCAATGTGGTTTACCTTCTCTGAAACTCAGTGTTCGAATCCACTCCTTATCATCTGAGGGAGGTGGAAACAACGTGAGTACGGAGCTGGCAGGTAGGGTCCTGAGAGGACTAGGGTTAGATAAGGGCATCAGAGTAAGGCCCATGATCAAACCTTGGTGGCTTTAAGAGAAGAGAAGATTGGGAAGCACACACACACAAGCTCGAGCTGTCCATCTCATGTCATAGGGCCTGTATGATACCTCCAGCAAGAAGCCAGCACCAGCAGAGATCCTTTGGCCTTGGACCCTCAGAATCACAAGGCAGGATAAACTGTTTTCTGAATCCTCCCAGGCTGGGGCACTATGTTACTGGTAGCAGAGAACAGACCGAGAGATAGACCAGTNCTGCCACCCGGCACAATAATGGCCTTTGTCGCATTATAGTCATCCTGGGACCTCTTTGTGCCTAGTTGTCACCTCACTACTCACATCACACAAGGCTAGGTAAGGGCCGAACACACAGCATGCCACCTGTATAAAATTCCCTTCCTATCTGTCCCTTACTCTGCTATCACAGGCTTTCCTAATGAAAGATGTTGAGAGAACGGACACTAGGACAGATGTGAAGGGTGCTGGTAGGAGTGATTCCCTACCTCTCATGTCCACCCCATTTTATCACTACCCTCCAGTGACCCTGTTCCAGGGCATGCCTGTTGAAGGACAGTGACATGGCCCCTGCACTAGGAATTGGGAAAATCATTCTGGTCCAAGTATCTTTATTTTATTAAGGATTTGCTATGCCAGATGTGCTAGATGGAAGCCAGAACTGCAACAGAGCGACTTTGGGAAAACCACTTACCATATCTGAGGTTCTGTTTCCTATTTTCTAAAGTTGAGACAGAAAATGTGATGCCAAAAGTAAAAAGTTTGCTGCAAATCACATGACTCTCAGATGCTCTTACATTGAACATTGCACATGACTGGATTCCGAGACCATGCAATATAGACCACACATATGGCTGGCCCTGAAACCATGTGGCTACTGACTAAATGTCAAGAGAGACGGGAAGGTACATGAAAATGTGCCTTGGGGGTCCACCACATCTTTGAAGCTGGTGTCCCAATGACATACCAGGACCATGCTTGGAGCTTTGGGCTCTGGAGTAGTCAAAGGAAAAAGCAATTTGCCCTTAAACCAGGATCTGCCCATGTGAGGANAAAGTTACATAAATTCCCCATGTGGAAAATACTACCAGGCATAGAAAAGAGGTGGGTCTAAGCCCCATCTAACCAACAGTCTAACAATCTAACACTTGATGAATATTTGATGGCCCCTGTGTGTACTTCCTTTTATGTGAAAAAACATCATTTATCCGTGTTGTGTCACTAAGTACCAGAGGTTTAAAATAATGACATGAGTTAGAACAAAAAGGGAAAAAGTCTCAACATATAATGAACTCCAAGGAGAGACAGGAATTGTCAGAGTGCTTAGAGTAGAAGGAAGTGGAAATTTAAATAAGATTTAATTAAGGCTAGGAACATCTTTAAGTGTGTGGCCTTGTGGTTTTTAATTATTATTCAACATTTGGAAGCTGTCAAAGGTGAAAAATGCAACTACATTATATAAGAAAAAACCAACCCAGCAATCTGGTCTGGGCAGGTGGCTTAGTGGTTAACAGGGCATACCGCTCTTATAGAGGACCTGAGCTCAGTCCCCAGCACTCACATCCAGTGGCTCACAACCACCTGAAACTCCAGCTCCAGGGATGTCCTCTTCTGGCCTCCAGGTACATCTACGCTCATGTGCACATACCCATACACAGACACACACACAAATTTAAAATAAAATAATTATCCTGAAAAATAACAATAGTAAAATAACTTCATAGAAAAAAATACCATGGGTAAATAGCGAGCTAAAATAAAACATTTACAACCCNTGGTACAGACCCAAGAGCAATAAAGAGCTCCCGAGAAGGAGAGCAAACCAGGAGTCAACTGTGCAGAAGATGTGCATGGACTTCACAGCTGAGCAAATACAACAGCTCCAAAATAAAAAGCAACCAGAATAAAGATGGCCACTGCATGAGCCTTGCTGCCTTCGGCTTGTCCACACTGCACTGTTACCTGGGAGTGCCTCTTGCCAGTTCACAAGGGGTAATCATTAACTTTTCAGGAGCTGGTTTTGCAAGTTGGCTGTTAAAGTCGGTCATTGTTAAAATGTTAATTATATAGCCATTAATTACATAAATTGTGCTGATAATGAAAGTAATAAAACTCTCAGACTTGTCATTATTTTCCTGTTATTCTGGTGTTGCTCGTGTCTGATTGTGTGGAGTGACACTACACAATGTCTGCTGGTGCTCATTACAACCTCACATTCGGGGAGCAGTCATGGTCAGATTTGAAGTTAAAATTGGCCTGGGCAGAAACGATGTGTTTACACCATGAAAATCATCAGACACCATAAATCAGGGATGTTTGGAGAAGTGGTTTTTTGACACTTACCAGAACATCACTGCAGAAATCCCAAATGTCACTAACATACCCTCTTGGGAAAGCTGGGGGAAGCAGGGCCTCTGATCGCATTGCTTATGGTACTGTACGGCAATCAAGAGAACTCTGTATTTGTTCTTGTAATGTAATTGGGGATGTAATCTGTCAATGTGTGCTAAATTCTAAAGTCCTTTGCCACTTGCCCAGCAGTTTCTCTCCAGGAATCTGTCCCATGGCTCCGTCTACACGTGTCTGCATGTGTGTGAGATGAGGCTCCATCTGAGGCTGCCCTGAGAGAGGTTCGCAACAGCAGGGGTTATTAGCCAGGAGTTGTCCACAGAGGGCCATGCAGCCAGCTCTGTAGAAGTGTGGGGATGATTTTGGTGCAGATAGGGGAATCTGTCAGAGGCAGAATATGTGATTAAAAGCAAGGCACAGGTTGTATGCTTCCTTTTATCTGAAAATGGATGTATTTCTACATGTTCATGCTTGCATAAGGGAGCTCCAAAGGGTTGATTGGTATGATGAAACCAGTTACCTGATTCCACAGATGACTCTGGGGATGATGTACTTTATAATGCTTTAGAAAGGGCCTTCCTCCATAGTGCAGTCTGGCCACAAACTCCTGCCTCTGCCTCCAAGCACAGGGATTACAGGTGCTATTACACCTGGCTCTTATTTTGATTTTTAAACTACGTGAATATCCACCTTAAAATGTTTAAATTGCTGAGATAACAATCTTTATGTGATGTGGTTTATTACTAACAGTGATTGCTTTTGTCAAAATATGCAATTTTTATCATTAATTTTTATTTATGTGCATAGGTGTTTTGTCTGCAAATATGTTTGTGTACCATGTGCATGCCTGGTGCACTCAGGGTTGAGAAGAGGGCATCAGCCATTGGATCCCCTGGGACTGGAGTTCCAGATGGTTGTCAGCCACCATGTAGGTGCTGGGAATTGAAAGAGTAGTCAGTACTCTTAACCACTGAGTCATCTCTCCAGCCCCACAGATGGAAAATGTTTAAACATGAAAAACCAATATAAAAGCAATTGAAATTTAGCTTTCCACTACCAAACACAGTGAAGTGAAGCAAATGTTTCCCAAGGAGCTGTGAAGAAAGCGGAATTAGTGTTGGATTTTGGCATCTGTGAAGAACATTTCCCTGTAGGCGTGGGAGACAGTAAAGGAAGGTGAAGTTGAGGAGGAGGGACAGGAGCCGGTATGGCTGAGAGGCACTGGAAACAGAGAACTGCATCCCAGGAGGAAGCTGCCTGAGGGGCCCTCGGGGATGCACCGGAGAAGGGAGGAAGGACAGGAGCTGACACCTGCCTGGAAGGTGAGAGCTTCCAGGAAGGCTTGAGGGCTGCATGGTGCTGAATATTGCCAGAGGGAAAGCCATGTCCACACAGACAGGCCCAGCACAGAAGTGNCAGGCGGAGGTGAGCAGAACCCCTCGCCAAGGGCGTGCAGACACACAAACATAGAGACAAGGAACAAGACCAGGCACATAGCTGCGTCCCCCGCCTCATTTTTTTTTTTAATTTAATGGGAAAGTGTCGAGTTTCTAACAAGTGTCACTGGCATAACTGTGAAAACACATGGAAAATGGTGACCTTTCTCTAACAATTCTCACTAAGGTATTAGATATATTCCCAGAACTATCATTATAAAAATGCTAGTTTTATTTATAATGAAAATGTATATTATTTCCTAACAAGATGTTAATTTCATGCCAAAGTAAACTAACATAAGACAGATTCTTTAGGTTATATCNAATAGCATTAACTTTTACATATGAAACATGTTACTGGAAGGGGATAGGATTAGATTCAGTTTCAAATCTCTTAAGTGAAACCACAGAATATTCNACAAGGACTCTTAAAACCATACAGTACTTAAAGTTATAGATCCATAGGATAACAAATTGGTTAAAGTCAGCTTTAACTCTAACTTAGATTTCTTCCAAGTTGTAGCCTCCCCAAGGCTCAGTTAACAGGGCAGACACACTTGAACTGACCTGGGTGGAGTCAGGAGGATGATCAGAACACAGATGAGGTGTATTTGGACTTACTGAGTTCTATTTACAAATAATATGTTCACTATGTTTATCAAATCCATTAATCAAAAGGTTCCCTTATTCTGCTCCTCTTTATGCTATTGCTGTTGTGTGGAGACCCACAGAGGTTTCCTAGTGAGAACTTACTCAGGGTCCGAGAATCTGAGCTTGCTTTACCCAGCGGGGTTGTATAACAGGATGATTTATCGGGGCCTGTTTATCAGGTGTTTGGAAGGGTCTACACTTGGCTGTATGATATGCTTTGATCTTGCAAGGGGGAGGTCTTTTGCCTCCCCCCTTGGTATGTTATAAAAAGCCTTCTGAATAAACCTTCAAGACCATTGGGTATTGATCCAGGCCCTCCCGAAGCTATCCTGTNTTTNTGTCTTTCTNCTCATCAGCTAGGTCTCTCTTTCTAATATTTTCTTATCCCTCTCTCCTCCTCATAAGAACCCTAGAAAAGGTGGGAAAGGTAGGAGCTGGACTCCACAGTCTCCCACACTGTGGAATCACCTTTTTGTACACTGTGAAGATATGTTGTTGTCATTGTTAATTAAAAAACTGATTGGCCGATGGCTAGGCAGGATTTGGGGGGCAGAGAGAATGCTGGGGAGAAGGGTGGAGTCTCAGGAGACANCATGAGACACAGATGGAGCAGGATGGGAAGCACATACGTGAGGTAAACAAGCCTTGGGGCAGCACATAGATTAATAGAAATGGGTTANTTTAAGTTGTAAGAGCTAGCTAAAAGTAAGCATAAACTATCAGCTGAGCAGTCATAATTAATAATAAGTCTCTGAATGGTTATTTGGGAGTGGCTGCCAAGACACACCTGCATCCTATGGAAATTTTTTTCTTTTATTGAAAACAGATTGTTTTCTCATACAATATATCCTGATTACAGTTTCCCTCCCTCTACTCCTCCCAGCTCCTCCCCACCTCCCTCCCCTCTGGATCCACTCCCTTTCTGTCTCTCATTAGAAAAGAACAGGCTTCCAAGAGATAACAACCAAACATGACAGAATAAAATAAAATGAGGTGAAGGAAGAATTATCGTATTGAAGTTAGACACGGCAACCTGATGGGAGGAAAGGAGTTCTAAGAGCAGGCACAAGAGTCCCACTTGTTTGCAGAGCCAGGAGTCCCATAAAAAATACTAAGCTAATAGCTGTGTTATATATATATATGCAGAGGACCTGGTGCAGACCCGTGTAGGCCCTGTCCTTGCTGCTGCCATCTCTGTGAGTTCATATGTTCATATGCACCTTGCTTAGTTAATTTAGAGGGCCTTGTTTTCCTGGTGTCCTTCATTCCCTCTGACTCTTTCAACATTTCTGCCTCCTCTTCCACAGGATTCCCTAAGCTCCGAGAGGAGGGATTTGATGGAGACCTCCAATTTCAATTCTATCTCTGCCTAATGTCTGATTGTGGGTCTCTGCATCTATTCCTATCTGCTGCCAGAGGAAANCTCTCTGATGATGACTGGATAAGGCACTGATCTATATCAGAATATCATTAGGAATCATTTTGTTGATTTTTTTTTTTTAGACCAGTCATGTTTGGTTTTACCCTAGGACTCTGGGCTATCTAGTCTCTGGTTCTTGGTCACCCAAGCACCTTGCATGGAGTGGGTCTTAAGTCAAATAAGACATTGGTTAGCTATTCCCACAAGTTCTGTGTCACCATTGCTCTAGCATATTTCCAGGCAGACAGATTGTAGGTCAAAGGTTTTGTGGCTGGGTTGGTTCCACCTTTCTCTTTCAGTAGTCTGCAGAGTACCTTCCCTCACCAAAGAGACTAGAATGTACGGTTGAAGGCTCCATGTAGGCACCAGCTGGACTTCTCCATGTTCAATGAGTTGTATGGATGTTATCCTCAGCAATGGGGCCCACTGTCAGCTGAATTCTCCTAATTCTCTTCAACAATATCTTTCTTGTAGTGGAAGACATGATGTTGGTTACTTGTCTCTTTGAGGTTGCTAACTACCTGCCACAAACACTTTATTTGACTCAATTTCAGTCTGTGGTCAGAACTTGGGTCAAAATACCATGGAGGTGGGAACGTGGAGGAAGCAAAGAAACAGAACAAGGTAAATTCAGTCCCCAACGACCTGCTTCTGTGTCCTGCTAGGCCCAACCTTCTACCTTTCCCCAGCTCCCAAAAATGCCATCATATAATGAATCTATCAAGAGATTAAGCCACTGATCAGGTCCAACCCCTTATAATCAATTATTTCCAGAAACATTCTCACAGACACACTTGAGATGTGCTTGCCTCTGGGTGTTTATTTATCCAATCAAATTGACGTGCAAGGAAAATATGCCACTACAGCAAAACTGAGTTTACTCTGACTAAAAACCAGAGTCTGAGAGGCTTACTCCTCCATGGGCAATCTCTGCTCTGTGCTGTGGGGAGATCACACCAGGTAAATTGGGAAGAGAAAGGCATAGAGCTTTGTTTGGGNTTTGTGAAATATGACTCTCCTTTGTCCAGAGAAGAAGCTGAACAAATTAGAAGTGATAGGCAAGACAGACACAAGGAGAAAAAAAGACACTGCCCAACCAGAGCTACCAGAGTTGTTCCCTCTGTCACCAAAGACACCTTTAACTTGTCCCCCTCCCCTCCATTTCCAAAGACACCTACCTTCTGAGGCCAGGCCTCCTCTCTAGCTACAAAAAACCCAACTGACCTCTCTTCTTCTGCGTTAGCCCAGAACTGATTCCAACCTTTTCCCTCTCCTAGAGGCAGGGGAGTCTTTGTTTTAAAAAGACAACAAGGCTACATAGAAGGCTGAGACAGGAGGGTCACAATGTCAAGGCCTGCCTGGGGTAGAGTGAATTCAAGGCCAGCTGATGCAGGTTATCAAGACTCTGTCTCCAAATAAAGTAAAAAACAGAAACAAAACAAAGCGATCATAAAGTCCAATGGCAGAACAGTCACCGAGTTATGTGGGGCCTTAGGTTCAAACCTCAGTGTTTTTTGTAGACTTTTATTTTGGAGGAAGCAGTTTCAGGTTCGCAGTCTACCTACCCCTAACCCTAATCATGCACATCCCTTCCTGACACCAACACTGCACAGGAGAACAGTATAAGGGTTAGAATCTACCAACCAAGCTTGTCAGCATTACTAATGGTATACATTAGGCTTCACGCTCCACATACATTCTGTAGGTTTAGGCAAGTGTGGAATGACACCTGTCCATCATAATCATGTTATGCAGAGATCCTCACTTGCTCCAAGCATCCTCTGTGTGGCGCAGTCTTTTAAAAACACAAATCCAATCCCATTGTTCCNCTACAGAAACCCTTCACTGGACAGTGTTCCTGAGTCCAGCCTCTGACTCCCCAGTAGACCTGCCCCGCATCTGTCTGTCTCCCTACCCTCTGCCAGTCTGCACCTGCCTGGATCTCTACCACATATCAATCTCCCACCAGGGTCATCCATCANATCTGCCCTCAACTCCTCCGCCCTCTGTCTCTCACAGGCCTGCTGCTTTTACAACTCAAGTGCCAGGCACCCCATCTAGTAGACAGTTTCCTTGTTCTCAACTCTCACAGCTCCCTCTGTCTCTCTCTCCTCAAGCAGGAGGCGTACTCTGTAGCACCCTCATGTCTGGGCACTCTGCTTGAAANACAGGATGAACTGGATGAACATTGGTTGAGCACAGAAGTTTCTAGACCTTTCTTCCTACTGTGTCCTACCTTTGGAAGCTTTAGGATCATCAAGCCACTGTACCTGGGAGAAGTTACTGAAAGGAAGATCGCCTTAGTAACTTCCTCCAACTCAGAGAGAGAGAGAGAGAGAAAACGAGCTCCACAGTTGTTGCTTCCAAGAACCAAGCAGGCAGTGATCCATTTTGGATCTAATCACAGCTTCTTATTACTGCTCAGCACTCTTATCCAGAAACACACAGGCCTCCGTGGTGAGCAGATTCTGGCCATGAAAGTGAGTCTCCCTCTCTTCCTGGCCTTCTCAGATGAAGCATTGGACAGACAGCCTTCAGGCTTGCCTAGATCCTGGGGAAAACAGAAGCCCATCATTCTCAGTGATGGCCACCCCTCCCAGGGCTCTCTCCTAAAGGGAATCTTCCCCACTGCCCTCCTGCCCTGCCTGACCCAGCTGTACAAGTAGTCCCTGCCTAGACAGAAATAAATCTAGACCAAGTCCTGAGACAACCCTGCACTCTGAAGCCCCACAGCCCTGAGCTCAAGTCCAGCATCCATATCTCACAGGCACACTTTATGATTCGCCATCAGAAGCCAGGTTTCCACCCCTTCAATCCCTCCAAGGAAGAACACCATGCCCAGATCATAACTGCATGGAGAACGTGTCTCTTTTCTCCTATAAAACAAGTCCAAGTGCCTAAGTTATCATCTTATCAGGGACTATGTGCTGGGTGATTTTAAAATATTGCCCCCCAACTGCAGATTGAGAGTGCCAAGAAACCATCAACAGTAAATTACTTCCTGCTCCCAGGGCCAGGTTGTGGGTACTGTCCCCGTGCAAGCTGTTCACATAAAATCCAAGATGTCTCACACTTTATCTTGAAACTTTGTAAAATTTATTGATCTTTACAGCCCTGAAAGGATAGAGGAAATATATTTCAAGTTCATGTCTTTTATTGCTGACCCACTGACCATGTGAAATGGCTCNAATTTATCCTCTCCTCTAGCTGCCAGCATTTATGGCAACTTTTAAACGTGTCACTTTACCCAGAACTTTGCATGGTTCAGGACACTCTGGGAGTTTGCTGAGTGGCTCTGGCTCCAGGATCAGAAAAATGCACAGCTTAAGTACTTTTGCAGCTTACCGGACAGTGGAAGTGAAATTCACTTGAGAGGATGGTGGACCATGGATCCCAGAAACTCAGTGAAGAAGCAAGCTCTCCCCAGATTTATGTCTTCCCACCTGGGAATAATGGAAGTTCCTCTTGTCAAAGGGCAGTACGCCTGCTTCTCTTCTGTGACAGAGTATAAGGGATAGTCAGGTTCCCTTGTGACACTCGATAGCTGTAGAATCACTCTCTAACAGAGACCCCCAGTGGCCACACTTGGCTGGGACCCAGAGTGGGCAAGAGCAACCAAAGAACAGAATACCCACACAGCAAAGGTGGAACCAGGTATGTGGACCAAGAAATATCTCAAACATCATAACTCCAGATCCCAGATCCCAGGGCTAAAACACACACATGAACAGTCAAGATGCTGTGCCTCCTCCAGAAGCCAGCAACCCTGTCAAAGCAGGCTATGGGAATACCGACTTAGTGGAATCATAAGGTAAGGACTTCAAAATAGCAATTTTGTATATATATATATGTTCAGAGTCTTGAAAGAGGATATACCTTAATGAAGACCATGAAAACACAAACGGCTGAATGAAATAACAAAAGCAATTCAAGACACAAAAGTAGAATTTAACAAAGAAATAGAATTACTAAAGAAAACCCAAACTAAAATAAAACTGGACATGAAAAACTCAGGATATCAAACAAAAACCTCAGAGGTAAACCTCAAAAACATCAAAAGACATGGAAAAAAGAATTTCAGGTTTTGAAGACAAGAAATGGATAGCTCAGTCAAAGAAAATGTTAAATGTTTTTTTAAAAGTCCAGGCACAAAACATCTAGAATATCTGGGACACTATGAAAAGACCAAACCTATGAATAATAGATACAGAGGAAGACACGCAGGTCAAAGGCTCAGAAAATACTTTCAACTATTTGCTCAGACTAGAGGCTGTGCTTATTTATTTGCTAGTATTGCTATAGTCAAGTGGCTTATACCACATGAATTTATTGTCCTGTAGTTCTGAAAGATGGATATCAAAGACTAAGGTGTCAGTAAAGTTCATTTTTCCTGGAGGCTGTGAGAGCGAGGCTGTTCATGCTTCCTCTTGGATTCNGTGGCTTGCCTGCTGACACATCTTGTCATCCCTAGTCTCATTGGTTTATCACCCTCATCTCTGTCTTCATCAACAAAAATGGTCCAAATTCTTCCTTTCTATAAGGGTGCTCCTCATTTCAGACCTCATTATAACTCACTTATCTCTCTGAAGACTCTCCCTCCAAATTATATGACATCACGAGGTACTGAGGGTTGAGTCAGCACATACATTCTAGAGGCTCACAATCCAATCTCTAACACCCATANGTTGGCTCTGGGTAGAGAACTCAACAAAACTTAGCACTAAATATGAAGCAGCTTGCTGCCCCAGGAACTGGGGTATGACTGTATTCACCTCTGTCACCAGACTTGTTACCACTTAAGACACACAAGACTCTGGTACAAGTCCAAATGCCCTGGACATGAAGAACCTACCCTGCACACTGGGCTATTGCCTCTCATGACAGGTAAANAGCTACAGTGAGGGGAGGTTTTGCAGACCCTGCAAGGTGAAATCTTAGGGAATACCATCCAGGAGTTTTGTCAACCATAGAGTCTCAGTAACACAGAGGACGGGGCACTCAGGAAGCCCGGTCTCTCCTCCAGGGAGGGGCTAGTGGTGGAGGCTAGAACATAGGTTCTTCCTTACCCGAAGAAGACTGTCAGGGAGATGCTGGGACACTGTGTAGGTCCAGTCCAGGGAGAAGGGGTAACAATTTGATGGAGATTTGGGAGGAGACACTTATGACAATGACAAGATTAAGACACTCCAGGTAAAAAGGACAGCCAAGACAATANGAAAAGACAGGTTCCAGATGCTAAGGTGTGCCCTGTTGGGGGTAATATGTCCTGAGACCCACTGTAGTCCAGGTCTGGGAGCTGTCCGTTCTGCCTGGTGTTTCTGACAGCAGAGGTAGGCCAGGACACTGATTGAACACATGCACTTGCTGCCTTTCATACACACACACCTCTGCTCTTAGCACTATTGTTGACTCTAAACTAGACCTTGTGATCTCAGGTTTGTGGGGACGCATATGCTTGAGACCTCAGGGCCTAGTGGCCTCATGAGTCTGGGCAGGCAGTGATAGGCCCGAAAGACCCTTCTGTAGTTAGCTTTCTGACACAGCAACAAAACACTTGAGAGAATCAACTTGTAAAGACAAAAGGTTTATTTTNTCTCAGTCTTGGAGGTTCAACTCTATGGTGAGTGGATGGGTACAACCACCGTATTATAAGCCTCTCATTTGTGTTGTAAAGTTTCTCTCTCTCTCTCTTTCTCTCTCTCTCTCCTCTCCTCTCCTCCTTCCCTACCCCCTCTCTCTCCCAGGTTGCTATACAGCTCAAACTGGTCTTGAATGCCCTATTTACCCTCAGACTCAAACTTGTAACCCTCCTGCCTCAGCCTTCTGACTTACGGGATTTCAGTAATATGCCACTGCTCCCATGCTCTCATCACCCTGTTTGGCCCTTTCTTCTTTCTTCTCATCCAAAGTTTCCTTATGTCCTATATACATCTGCCTGCACTCCCAAGAATTGAAACTATAGATCAGGACAACAGAAAAGATGGCATTGAGAATGCTTTCTTGAAAATGCTTTCTGGCCCCAACACACACACATCCAAACCACACATAATATTTGGTGAGTATAAACCAATGACTAAAAGGTCATAACTTACAACTGATAACTAAACTCTAAAGGGATCACCAGCACGGGAAGATGGAAGCCACCAGAGCCCCTACAGGGATCAACTGGACAACAGGTATTACATTTAAANCCTGATGGTTGAGGCTACAGAGATGGCTCAGTTGGTAAATTTACACCTATACAAGCAAGGGGACTAGTGTTGAGTCTCAGAACATGTGGGGTGGGGAAGGAGCCAGGCACACACTTGTCCTCTCAGTGCTGAGGAGATAGAGGTAGAATTCCTGGAGCTCACTGGACAGCCAGTCTAGACCAATTGGTTACCTCCAGGTTTAGCAAGAGACCCCGTTTCAAAAATAAGGCGAAGGGTGATTGAGAAAGACATCCAATGTCAACCTCCAGGTGTGTGCACACATATGATAAATAAAAAATAGGCCCTGTAACCCAGTAGCTTGGTTTTGGGCTCTATCCCACAAGGAAGCAATGACTTAAAAACCGCTGAGATCTCAATGCTTTTTGCAGCCTTGCTTACCATAGCAAACAACTGGAGGCAACCTCAATGTCTAACTATTAACAGTGATTTTGTAAGCAGGCCATAGCATGAGCAAAACCCTCCCCTGGCACACACACACACACACACACACACACACACACACACACAGGTTCCATGTTCCCTCTCTTAGAGCAATGAGGGGCCTCTCTGTTTGCCTCAGCCCCACACAAGCAGAGCTACTAGCCCTGTGGGAACTGCAGATGCACCCCAATTGTGCAATTCCAGTTTGGAACAACGGGGAGCTTTGCAGCCAGACCTCCACAGGTGCAGACCTCGGCTTGGTCTCATCTTGACCAATACTGTTAGTATCTCTTCCACCTCCATCCCTGGGTAGTTGGTTGACACTCTCAAGTCTGAAGTTTCTAGAATACCATGCAGTTCTCCTGCTACCTGGGAGCTGGGCTTTCCCTCAGTCACCCACCAGCACAAGGCAAAGTCAGGATTTAAAACGGAGTCCAGGAGTGGGTTTTTCTCAATTCCTTGGCACCCCAGGCTGCCTCTTCCTAGCCTGTCCTCCAAAAATCCCAAGAGAAGCTNCTGCACCNGGGGTCTCAGACAAAAACCCAAGCTATAGGATCTCAATGTAGTCTTGGCCCCTAAACACGTGGATTTCCTCTAAGATGTCANAGCTAGCAGCAGCTTTCACTGGGAGGCCCCAAGCCCTGGAGTTGGGGTACTGATAGGGAGACAAAGAAAATGGCTGTGGGCCTGCAAGGCAACATTGATCTCTACAGTTGGCCTCAATGGACATGGGCTAGAGTTGCTTATGGGGAACTGCAGGTTGTTTCTTTGGGAAGCATTCAGGGCATTTTCATAGCTGAGCAGGTGGGGAGTGGCTTTGGCTTATAGAAGACAGAAAAAGCAATTTGTGCTGCATCTGTAGAAGAGGTCTGTCACCCTCCCTTCAGGAGATGCTCGGGATGGGTATACACAGTCCTGGGAGGGAGACTCCAAGAGGTAGGGCCTCCCTAACCGGCTGAGGCTCAACTTGTAAAGCACTGAGAGGGCTCAGTCTTCCTTCCACTGCTAACTCATCTCTTTCCCTATACCCTGAAAAATGTCTTCACACACCATGGTAACTCACTGGTCCTTTGTGGGTCTTTTCTCTGGGCTTCTGTCTACATTCCCCTGGAGATGAAGTGTCTCTCAGAGGATGTCCGCTCTGTGATGATCTGTTTCAAAGCAGGAAGGTGGCTCTGAGACAAACTAAGTGCCATGGGGGCTAAGAATGTGGTTTGGGGGTAAAGGGCACACAGTGCTTTCCCAGAGGACTAGGGTTCAGGTCCCAGCACCCACACTGGGTGGCTCACACCCCACCTCTAGTCTCTACAAGCATTATACTTGTGCATAAACCCACACTCACACACATGCACACACATAATTAAAATTAAAAATAAAATCCTTTTTTTCAAAAATGAGCACAGGGTCCATGTGAGGAAGTCTTCAGGAACTATTGTGGGCAGATAAAGCAAGTGGTCCCTGAGGCTTCACAGGGGTTCAGCTCGTCGTGGGAAGGAAAGCAAGGTAATTGGAGCATGCAGCAGCTGGTCACATCCTCTGCAGACAGAACACAGACAGAGATGAATTCCACTGCTCAACTCATGATTCAGGAATCAGCCTACAAATTTAGGCAAATCCCTTGACCTTTCTGGGTCTCAGTTTACCCATCCATGAAGTGTGTAGAAGGCAACCTACTGCTCAGGTATGTATACATATGTATACATGTTTATCTAAAATGCTGCCAATATCTAGGACATTGGCTGTCATTTTCATTGCTGTTAGNATTTAATCGGCTCCAGGGGTGCATAGGAGGGAAGGGGGAAAAGACTGAGGACGGTCCATTTCTGTTCCCTCCCCATGGCAGGCAAATTCCGTCCTAACTCTGAACACACTGAATCCACAATGGAATGGACTGGCTTTGAACTGAATCCCTGCCTGGCATAAATTTGACCTGGGGTATACCAGGCTACAGGCCACTCTGGATACCCATGGAGAACCCATGGACTCAGGGGAGCCCATAGCAGGTCTCTATCGGTATCTCTGAATGAATCACATGAACTATGTGAGGATGAGCAGGGCTTCGCAAAGAGCTTCATACCCAGAAAAGATCTGTATAAAAATGCAAATAATAAAACTTCACTCCCCAGTTTCCTCTGAATGGATGGTGACAGACTAGGGCGCTTCCACTTTGATCCATTCAGAAATCTCAAGCGCAGAGTCCGCATTCGTTCTTTTCTCATCATTGACAAGATGCCTGACAAAGGCGAGGGAGAGTTTGTTTTTATTCACAGTCTAGGAAGGAATACAGTTAATTCATCANGGCGTGGAAGGTATGATGACGGGAGTGTGACACAGCTGGTCACATTCTGCAGTCAAGGAAAGAAAGAGACGAACACTAGCTTTCCCCTTTTTATTTGATTTATCCCAGCCCATGGGTAGCGCCACCCACACTCAGGATGGATTGTCCCTCCTCAGTTAAATCTCTCTGGAAACATCTTCCCAGATACACCCAGAGATACGTTTCCATGGTGGTTTTAAATCCCCTAGTCCTGCCTTTCCACGTTTATTTCAAGGATACAAAATAAAGCCTAGAGAGCATTTTTCCACTCAAAAATCATTTTGTCTTCAAAGAACTCTCACAACTCTTTCACTCCCTTCACGGCCTCAAATCTTTTGTGCTCTGTCTCCACCTGTGTGCCCAGCCTTGTCTTCTGGCACTGCCCATGTCCTCTTCTTCAGCAGCCATAGTGTCTGTGCATTCTGGTCCCTCCACCCCACCCTTATCCCCAAAATCTCAGGTGAGATGCTGTTTCTCGCATCTCTGTCATATTTTTATAGCATCCATCTGCCTGCAGCATCTTCCCCNGACAGGGTGCTGCCTTCCATAGCATCCCCATCCTTCCATAGCATCTCCATGTCCTTGTCCCCTCCTGCCCCATTGTTTTGAAACCATTCCTCTACAACATCTCGCTCCTACCAGGAAGTAAATTCTCAGATCCAAGACTTCTTATCTTCCACCTTTCCTGCAACTCCTGCTTGCTTACACCTAGTCCAGTCACCAGTTTTACAGAATCGCTCCTCCCCACCGCCCAGTGACTCAAAGCTGGCAATCGTGTCTTTTCTGAGTTCACTGGGTGTGCTCCTTTAATAACTGTCAAGGGGAGATTTCCTGATAGAAATCAGTTGGTGTAGAAATAGTAGCTGTGTTGGGTGACAGGTTCAGATGCTAATCTCATTATAATGGGAGTTCTAAAGGCCAGATTGGCTCACATGAGGAGCCAGTCAGTTGTAAAACTGCTATTACTGGTGGCTGGTGTAGAGTACACACTCTTCAGTGATGATTTTATTGTTTTTGGTGTTGTTTTATCTTTGTCATGTTTGTAAAATTCACAGTATACCTGGGAGGAATAGCACATTTAACTTAGAACCCAAATCACCAAACAATAAGAAGTTCTGAGTTCACTTCTCACCTTTTATGACCCAGATTTGGAGCGGAAGAAGCCAACAACCTGGAGGCACCAATGGACACTACAGTGGTTAGCCTAATTGTCAACTTGACACAACCTAGGATTGTTTTCATTACATTTCATTTCATTCCATTTTCCTGTGGGCTTGTCAGTGCAGGATCGTCTTAATTCAGTTAATTAATGTGGGGAAGCCCAGCCCACTGCAGGCGGCACCATTCCCTAGGCAGGGGGTCCTGAACTGTATAAAGAATGGAGAAATCAAGCTGCACACAAGAAAGCAGTTGAGTATGCATGCATTTATTCTCACTCTAGTCTTAGATATGATAAGACCAGCTACCTGTAGTTCCTATCTTAATTCCTCTCCAGTGATGGACTGGACTGCTGGTTGGAATTTTATGCTAAATAAACTCTTTCTCACTTAGGTTGCTTTTTGTCAGGCTGTTTCCCTACAATCACAGACATGAAACTAGAACATACACAAAGACAGCTAAGGAAAGCCTGCTCCCCACAGCCACAAGACCAGGAGAAGACAACCTAGAAAGACAGACTAATCACAGTCACATCACTTTAGCCGAATGCCAAAAAGAAGCTGTGGTCTGGTTGCTACGCACACCAGCAAAGGCTGAATGGGGAGCCCAGACTCATAGGCTACCAGGAGGTGCCCTAACCCCTTGTCTCAGAAGGCTGAATGAGGAGCTAGAACTTCCAGATTCCAAGCAGAATGTAGCCCCTTTGCCCTTGCAAGGTGCCACAGGAGACCACTTGGGAAGTGTGGGTCACCCATGCCAGTTCATAGTAACAAGGCTGAGTGGGAAGTTAGGACCTTCACCAGAGCCCAGTGGTGATAAGATCGGTGCCTGCCCCACTCCCAACTTTTCACGTGAAAGGAAGGAATGAGTCATTCATGCCCCACTCAGCAGAGGAGTATCAGCAGATAGCGGAAATGATAAGACAGTGGGATTACAATGATCTGACAGATTCTGAAGCAACTACTACAAAAAGTGCTTCACTGAGCGCATGCAAGCACAGGCACAAGCACACTAGCAGCCAGTGGGAAAGCATAAAAACTACCAGTGTCATCTCCTCTCCTATTGATGTGATAAAATACCCCAACTAAAGCTACTTAAAGGAGAGTGGGTTTATTTGGCTCATAATTCCAGTTTAATAGTGCACCATTCATTCATAATTAATTATATAATAATTGCTTTCTTTGGTTTTGGTTTTGTTTTTGTTTTCTGAGTCAGGGTCTCTCTTGTAGCCCTGGCTGACCTGGAACTTACTCCATAGATCAGGCTGGTTTTGAACTCAGAGATCTACCTACATCTGCTTCCCAAATGGTGTGCACCACCTCCACCCGCTAATTGCATAATAATTATTAATTGATTAATGCATTCTACTACTANCTTTCCAACTCAGTTAAGACTCAACTTCTCTGTAAAATCTTTCTCATCTACCTAGTTCATCCACCTCTCCACCTTAGCAAGCACCTGCCAGGGAAGACACCCACCATCTAGTTCATAAGTACTATAATTCCTAGGTGAAGGTCTCTCTTAACAGATAGAGAGCCTCCAAAAGTCAGGCTCTTGGCTGATGTTATAACGGCCCAGTTTTCCTCACTAAGTACCCATCACATAACAGCACCCAGGGAATGTTTGACACCTAAGTGACACCTCTTGCAACTGACAGAATTCCTTGTTCTTCCTTCAAAGACACTTTACAGAATGTTACAAGGGGGTTCTCTCACGTGGGGGAAATGGGGACTGGAAAGCCTGCTGGGTCCTCTGAAGAACGCACTGATGTGCTGGGTACAGAGGGCAACCACAAAAAGGATGCTTAGCACTAACAAAGAGCAGA
>LZPO01107906.1:734238-756928 GCA_001675575.1 Neotoma lepida
AGCATTCATCCATCTCTGCCTCCTGACTATGGATGCAATGTGACCAGCAACTCCTATCTCCACCTTCCCCACCAAGATGGAATGATCCCTTCACGCTATAAGCCAGAATAAACCCTTCAGTCCTTAAACTACTTCTTTCCAGGTCTTTAAGTAACTGCAGCAATAACAATCTAAGTTTATGTTAAGAGAGTGACCCCTTGGATAGTTTCAAGGGAGAAGGTGGTGCAGTTACAAAAACCAAATGTACGGCTGGAGAGCTGGAATGCTCTGCCCNAGTACTGGGTCTCTGTGGAGCAGGGNNCAGCGAGCATGGAGTTCAGTCCCATGGCAACCATCTCATCAGCATCTATGTAATGAAATTGCAGATGAAACCAAGAGAAACAAGGCTTGGAGCCTTTCTAGCTGCTGAGTGTATGTGTCTGTATTAACCAAAGACCGCCCCTTAGCACAAACTCAGATGGGGAAACACATCCACAGACATCCAAAGACTAANCTAGTGTGAGGCTTCCTCAATGTTTACTGGATTACCAGGATTAGCATTCTTCAGTAATTGCCTAAGACGACAGGGAGCCTCCAAAATGCTTCCCCTCCAGTGCTCACTAACATCACCTGCACATTGCTGATGTGGTTAGCAGGCCCTTTAAACCGACTTTCCCCTTCTTTCATTAAACAAAAGGCCAATAACGNGGGGGATTTTATGTTCTTTCCACAAATCTGTTGAGAAAACACAAGTTTTATTTAAGATCATTTTTTTCCTTGTGACCAGCATGTGAATCTCTGTCTTGTTCTCCTAACTCAACACATAAAATTCCCCATGTCCTTAATGTTCCCTCCACCTGCCCAACGAGCACGGAGCAAAGTCTGCCAACAATAATAGTACACTGTGTGTTTACGTTCCCAAATTACTTTCACACACATTGCCCTGTTTCATTTTCTTTCCAGAGCAGAAATAGCTAAGTCCATCTTCTTTTTTAAATAGGAGGAAACTCGAAGGCTCAAAAATAACAGCAAGCACATAGGAAGCATTTATTCTGTGTATCCCTACATTGTATTTTCATGAGTTTCTTTACCTGGTCCTTTCGGTATCCTGGGAGACCAAAGCTATTAGTGACCCATGATACAGATAATGAAACTGGAACTGAAGAGGCTGGAGATGCTGCTTTGGGCTTACAAAGGGGGTTTGAGTGCAAAAAGCTATCCCCTGCCTCCCTGCCTGGCTACCTCTGGATGTCCACCTGTGATTAAGTCTTCCAACCTGGTTCCAGACTGTCTTATTCCCAGTGACAGGTCTTGACATACCATGTCCCTTCCTGCTATATCTCTCCCTCAGCCCCTGTCTACTAATATTCTCCCTGCTGAGGTTGGTAGAATAAGGTCAATGAACCTCACCAGACTCCTGACCACCCTGAGACCCAGTTGGCTCACTCATCTGGCAATGAGAAAAATAAATGTCCCCTAGGAATGGGGAATGACACAGTGTTTGGAACATGCTCCAGTGGGCTGGCAAATAGTAAGGGTTCAANAAGCAATATTGGTGGTGGTAACGCAAAGATTGTCCATTTTATGGACACCACNACCTGGAGACAATGAAGAAGGGTCATCTGCTTGAATTCTCTCATCTGATGAGGAAGAGGACACCAAGNCCCAAGATTAGAAGTGAGTTTTCCATGGCTGTTCAGGCACATGGCGCAGCTGGGNCTGGAAGCAGGGACCCTTATATCTGGGGGTTCCTCTTTATGGACCATGCCACCCGTGGTCTGCAACTGTTTCACTCTTTACAGCCATAGGAGTCTATATAACAGGGACTCCAATCTCTTTTCTGCTTTCAGGCCCGACCACCTGTCCCTGGCCACAAGCAGCACGCTCCCTAGCCTCCTTTCCTGGTACTTTCTGTTCCCTGAAGTCCTGTTACCATCTCTTCAACACAGCTGCAATGTGGAGATTGGGAGTGCCGGGATCTAGCATGTGTTTGGTCTAATTGGTGAATACACAGTATGGGCCTGGGAAATATTTGTTCAACTCCTTCTTGATTCATAAATAGGNGTAACTTACCATTTGGGTGAAAAAGCATTGAAACCGCTAATAAGAGTAGAATAAGGATGATGGTTTTCCTGGCAGTGAACACGCTCNTACGCATTGAACCCTCACCCAAGTGTTAAAGCAAATGGCACTACTATTCCCATTTTGCACCTGAGAGACCCAGGCTTTTGGAGGTCAGGTGATTCCCCCAAGATGATGCAAGTTAGTAACTAGCACAGTGGGGACTTCAGCGGGGGCTCCCCTTGCAACCCTTTGGCCGAATCTGCACCAGTCATTAGCTGTGTGGCCTCAGCCCTGGAGATCTTCTCTGTAACGCACAGAAGTGAANGACCTGACCTACTGGGCCCATCACAACACAGAAATGCTGTGGTTCTCTGGTGGTCTGCAGTTTGTGATAGCTGCATTCTGCTCACAGATCACAGGGCAGGAGTCTCAGATTTTGCTAGTAGATGTGATTGATCAGAGCTGGTGCAGGCAGAGCCCTGGATGTTCACTGTTCCTGGGGAGGGCGCCTGAAGGAGAGATAGAAGGTGTGAGCAAGCATCCTTTTGAGGAAAGACATTTCCAAGCTTCACTTCACTTCACTTGTGAAAGCCTTCTGTTTGGAGCCTGAGATCCACATCTGATATTTACATGGAATGAGCTTTGAGTCACAAACTCAGCTGCCAGAGGAATCTGCAATGCATGCTGGGCCCCACTGCAGCATGGCTGCACCCTCAAATAACTCTCCTGTTGCCTACCCTCTGGCTCCTTCTTGGGCTCTTCCTCCCTCAGAAGCCCCAGGCTACCTGGGGACCCTGAGAGCCTCTGTAGAACCCATACCCTCTCACCGCCAATACCTGGTTCTCCTTCCTTGTGTTGACACTTGGAAAATAAGATGCCCATGTGGTGGCCCCTGGAGCTCTGTGGAGCGGAAGGAAAGCCACTTTCTGGATCAACTTTGTTTGCATTTCTTACCTACACAATGGTGCCTCCAACAGTCAGTTGTTAGTGATCACAGACTTTACACAGTATTAAAGTGAACTCTGGTCCCCTGGATCTGACAGCAGGGGCAGCCTTGGTACACTCTTGGCTGGCAGGCTCTCTGGAAAGCCAGCTCTGCCATGCTTTTTCTCTGTATTCATCCGCTAGGAAGAAAGAATTTGGTAGGATAACTCTAAGGGCAAGGGTGCCTAATATCCTTCACAAATATTGCACATTCTTATGATAAGCAGNGTTAGCCTTTTTTCTTTTCTATTCTGAGACAGAATCTCCTTTATCATGCCCTGTTCTTGAACTGACTTTGTAGGCAAAGATGTCCTTGAACCCCTGACCTTCCTGCCCCCAATGTCCCAAGTGTTGGAGTCACAGACAAGTACCACCACTCTGAGTTTATGTAGTCCTGGAGCTAAAACCCAGGGCTTCATGCATGCTGGACAAGCACTCTACTAACTGAACTCCCTCTGCTGCCTCTTTCCTCTCAGCTGCGAATCAGACCTTTATCTCCTTCACACTAAACATTGAGTCACACTCAGGCTTCTTAAAGGCCTCAGTGGCTTCAAACACGGCCTGGGAAAGAGCAGAAGGGCTGGCCTCCAACCTCCCTCTGCTGCTGGGATCCTGCNCCCTCCCCTGCGACATTCATTTTTCATGCCATTTGGTTTTTGTCACCTTGACACAAACCTAGATAGACCTGAGAAGAGGGAATCTCAGCTGAGGAACTGTTTGCATCAGATTGGCCTGTAGGCAAATCAGCAGGGCATTCTCTTAACTGATGGTTGATGTTGGAGAATAAGGACTGTGTCTCGCGCCACCCCTGAGGAGGTGGTCCTGGGATGCATAAAGAAACAGGCTGAGAAAGCCATGAGGAGCAAGCCAACAGGCAGCACTCCTCTATGGCCTNTGCTTCAGTTTCTGCCTCCAGGTTCTTCCTTTGAGATCTTGCCATGACTTCCCTCAGTGATGGAGTGTGACCCGAAAGTTGTAAACTGAAATAAACCCTTCCCTCCCTAAGCTGGTTTTGGTTGTGGTGTTTCATTAGGGCAATAGAAAACAACCTGCACATTTGTCAAATGATTTGTTAAAAGGGTCCTTACAAGGACTCAGTGAGAGAATCCATTTACAGCCCAAGACAGCTGTGACCATTGCTACAGAGTCCTGAGTTCTGAGTCCTGGAAGTGAGTGTGTACCTCATAACAAGCAGCCCACCCAAGAACAGGGCAGCAAACACTGAATGAACTTGAACTCTCCCAGGGCTGGCTTTGCTGATACTTCCCATTCTTCCAAAGTATAGTCTCCNTACCATACCTGACTGCAGCTCTGCTTCTGCAGGGGCCAGTGCACAGGAGCAAGAGCTGGATGGCATCCAGGACCTCTGCTCCACAGGACCCTAACCCTGGCAAGACACAGCTCCTGTCATTGTTTCCATCGGCCTCCTAAGGACTGAATTTGAGGTCTGTTACTAACAACTAACACCCAGACCCGAAGCACCCAGACTCTAGCCTCTTTCGAGGTGGCTTCTCCCATTTCTAAGGCAACTTTCAGTTCTTTTTACAGGATGCTGGTAGAGTAGGAATTCTGACCCCCTAGAAATAGGATTTTACTTTTTGGAATATGATCCATCTCTAGTCTGGATTTTCCTCTGTGCTTTTGAAATGAAAATCTAATGGACACTGGATGGAGACCAAGTCCTCCTCTTTGAAGGCCTCTGCCCAAATGTGTGTTCCCCACAAGCTTACCTCTTAGAAAAGTATGAGGGAAAACAGACTCTGTGAAGGATCCAGAAAACATGGGCCAGGGTTTTGAGCCAGGAGTGGGAAAAGACTGAGGCTGCAGAAGTCTTCACTCATCCTGGGCATGGTATTGAACACCTCTAGTCCCTGCATTTGGGAGGCAGAGGCAAGTGGATATCTGTGAGTTCAAAGCCAGCCTGGTCTACATAGTGAAACTCTGTCTCAAAAATAAATTTTTAAAGACTTTCTTCTCTGGAGGCTGCTGTGCAGCCACTCAGTTCTGTGTCTGTCTTACATGAAAAATTGACAAGTCCCAGAGCTTGCTTATGTTAGACCTATGTCACACCANTGGGCAATCTCAACCTCAGGACAGCAGGACACCACACATTCAGATTCAGTAGTGGTCCTACAATCAGTACCTGCCTTTTATACAACTGGACTTTGTGATGAACATTATAAGAATGGTATATTGAGTTGACAAATGCTGGACTGAAGCCAGAGAGGTGGCTCAGTGGTTAAGAGTGCCTGCTGCTCCTATAGAGGGCCAGAGTTTGGTTCCTAGCACCCACATGGGTCAGCCCACAAATGCCTGTTACTCCAGCTCTAGGGGTGCCCTCTTCTGGCCTTCACGGCACTGCATTCACATCTGCATATACACACATACATGCATGCATGCATACACACACACACACACACACACACACACACACACACATCAAACATAATAAATTTTAAAATAATCATGTCCATGTTGAATCTCAGAGTGTTATTTGGAAATAGANTCTGCAGATACAATGAGTTGGGGTGAGGNCATACGAGATTAGAGTGAGTCCTCCATTCAATGTTCATATAAGGAATGGAGACACAAAGGCAGCCAGGTACGAAGACCAAGTGAAGACAAGGACACAAGCCACAAGCCACGGAACATGGAGGATCAGCAGCAACCAGCAACAGCTAGAAGAAACAAGGAAGGATTCTCCCTGGGACTTCTTTAGGGAACATAGCTGTTTTCATTTGCTTTAAGTTTCTTTGACAAACATTATAACCGAAAGCCTCTCATGAGAGGAAAGGGTTTATTTGGCTTATAGTTCCACTTCACAGTCCATCACTGAGGGACGTCATAGCAGGAACTCAAGGCAGGAACTGAAGTGGAGACCACGGAGGAACATTGCTTACTGGCTTGCTCTCCAGTTCTTGCTCAGCTAGCTTTTTTATAGAACCCAGAACCCCTGCCTAAGGATTGTACTGCCCACAGTGGCCTGGGTCTTCCTACATCAATCAGAAAGCAAGAAAACTCTCCCACAGACATACNACAGGCCGATGTGGTTGAAGTAATTCTCCAATACTCTGAGCTGTGTCAAGCTGACAGCTGAAGCTAANGAGGAGGACAACCCTGCTCACACACCCACACTGGTGACTCAATTCCAGACATCAAGTCACCAGAGCTATGGGAGAACAAACTCCTGTTATTACAAGCCACCAGATTATGGCGATACATTTCAGCAACCCTGGAACATTCACAAGGAAAAAGATGGTCAGAGGATATGGGCATAAAAATGAGTGTGGAAGAAGAGATAATTAATAGTAGCACTTTCTAGTCCATTGTGNCCCATTCCTAGGCACTGGACATTTCCCCCAACACACTGCAGGTCTCTCTGGCTGACTGTCCTCAGAAGGTCAAAAACATCAAGTCTGGCACTTGGCTTAGCCTCCTCCAACCACTGCTCTCTGCTGAGCTCCCTGCTCCTCCATCATCCATGTGTNCACAGTGCAAGCCTACATCAGGATCNCCCCTACACTACCTACATCCAATCCATCACCCAGTCCCTTCTCTCTGCCTTCCAGGGTCCCACCTCTGATGTAGACCTTAGCAGTCACTTTCACATGGTCCCNGTCCTTCTAGTCTTTGCATACTCCCCATTGACAGAGCTTGTTACAACTCCAATCAGGTCACATGACATCCTGGGTAGGTGTGTCTACTCACTTCTTCCCCGGTGCATTAGTTACTTGTTGCTATGACAGATNGTCTGAGAAAAACAACTTATTGAAGGAAGGGTTTATTTTGGCTTCTGGTTCAAGAAATGGAGCCNGTCATGTCAGCAGGTGTTTATTATATGGTTTGTTCACATCTTAGCAGAACAGGAAAGGGAGAGCTTGGGCTAACACCACAAGTGGATGTGGCCTTCAAGGGCCACCCCCAGCAACCTACTTCTGCTAGCCAGATCACAGTCCCAAAGTCTCCACAAACTCCCAAAACAGTGTTACCAGCTGGATGCCAGGTAGTTAAACACAGGAGCCTGTGGAGGACNTTCTAGAGTCAAGCCATAATATTCTGGCCCTCATAGGCTAACNGTCATCTCACAGTGCATTCATTCAGACCCGAGGAATAATCTTAACTATGGTAACATTGTTCAAAAGTCCAAAGTCTCTTCCTGAAACATGAGGTAATTTCTTAATTGTGAACTCATGTAAAAGAATTTTTAAAAAGAGTTACAGACTTCCAATCCAATCCTATCATGGAAACATTGNNTGATAGAGAGAGGAATGGGTGGATATCAGGGGAAATTCAGGGAAAAGACCAAAATGAAGCAAACACAGTTCTTGCATCTTAGTTCCAGGATCTGGGTCCCAAGTGTTGGCATCACCTCAGCTCTAACATGCTAGAGTCTTTCTGCTCCCTTTTTTGCAATGATGCCTGAGCTTCGAGGGGAAAGGGGTATGACTTAGATGTCCCATTTATGGNTGACTACTGAAAAGACAATTATTCTCTGCACTTTGACATNTTAGATTGAAACCATGGCACCCAACAACCTAAACCTCCTCCTGATATGAGGAGGTGCAGAACCCTCAGTTATGAGTATCTGTGGTAATCGTCATCCACTGGGGGAGGGGGAGCTTCTCTGAAGAGGTCTGAGAACTACACTAATCTATGGGTAGAGAGATACAAATTTAGAAAGCATTTTGATACTATATCCATGTAGCATACCAATAGTAGTAGGTTCACCCCAGGGTCCTGTGAATTACCCAGCCATGGGTTCTTGGCCAGATTTACAGTACCAGACATGCTCCCTCCTATAGAGTGAGTATTCAATCCAATCAGAAAGTGGTTACCTCAGAGTATTCATACTGCTATGGCTCTCGTGGGCATACCTTCCCACACTTGTCATTATGATAATTCACAGAATTTGTAGCTGGGTGAGACTATTGGTGGCTTTTCTCTCAGGCAGCCTACACTGCACCTTCTGATACTATGAAAGCCAGCTATCAGGGAGGAAGCTTCCTGGTCAGCACCAATTTGATTTCTCTATGTCCTGTGACGCATGTGTGTGANGTCTTCAGCAATAGTGCCTTATCATCAAGTTCTGGTGGGCAACCAAAAGCATGGCAAGAGTATTGTTTTGGAGGTCTCCAGGACAACTCTGACCAACTCTGTGAAAGAAGGTANCTCACACCTNGTGCTGGGATATTTGGTGACTTACGGCTTCTGNGAAGAGTATAATCACCTATGTAGGGTAACTCCAATTGAACTTTGATATGAATATATATTTTGTATGCTTATAAAATACATTTCCATAGGGATTTTTCAAATAGCTTTGGTGTTAGTTATGCCTACCCCAAACCCATCATATTACAGCCCTACGTTCCTGTCAATCTTTACTTGAACATCCCTTCCCTCTTCCCTTCATGTCTCCCGTGTTCTATAATTCCCCTCCCTTAAGAATTTTCAGCATCTTTAAAGGCAAATCTCAGTGACAGAGACTGGGGTGCACAGATCAATGACATATGACTCTGAAGTGTCTTTCCTTCNAGCTCCTATGCAAAATGCTATCCCTAATATACCTGGGCAAAACAGATGACCTGTATATGGCTCTCGCCTAAGCAACTGCTTTAAAACTAGAATAAANGGGTTTAACCACAAGTAGAAGCAACATTTGACCTATGATGACATTCTGACCCAGCCTCAGCATCAGCACCCGGCTCCCATCCTCATCTCCCTGAGTGCACACGACAGGTCAGCCAACTATTCTTAAACTGTATTTTTCCTCCTGGACTGAGCAGAACAATGTAAACACCATACTTAAAGCTCTGCCACGATCTTTACAGATGCAATTACCTTAGCAAGATAACAGTTCTTCCCTTAACTGAAAATCAGCCCTAGATTTTCCTACAAGAAAAAGGGAGCAACCAGATCTTATATCTAAAAAAAGCTTTACTTAGGGTGTGGTGGGGGCTGGAGAGATGATGGGGGATGGCTCAATGATCATGATTGTTCATGTAGAGGACCAAGGTTCAGTCCCCAGTCCCCANGTCAGGTGACTCACAGGCACCTGTAACTCCAGTTTCAGGGGATCTGACACTCTTTTGTGGCCTCTTTGAGTAACTACGCTCATGTGCACATACACTCCATAATTTAAAGTAAAAATGTTAACTAAAAAATATCCCCTCATAAACATAGTTTAAAACAGAATTTAAAATTAAAATAAAATTAGCTTTGGGGTGGGAAGATGGCTCAGTGGATAAAATGTTTGCCCAGAAGTGTGAAGACTATAAGATTCCCTGAGGCTGCTCAAATACTAAGAGAGCAGAGTGGTTGGTACACCTGTGATTCCAGTGCCTGGACAGTGGAGACAGAGTCCCTAGATGATGTCCATTGTGGGCCTCCACATGCACACATAAATATGCATACTTGTACACACGGGTAGTGCATGCACACACACACACCATGCACATATACACATGGAAAAAACCATTCACTTTAAGGTGGAAAAATTCTGACTTTTCAATTCTAAGCCTATGATGTGACAATATCGGCCATAAGGTGGATATAAGTGACGAATACTGCCATCCACTCACACAGTCCCACCACATGGTCCCTGAGGCTTTCAAGTTCCTTTGTGGCTGGATTAGTTTTATATGGCTGAATACTCAAGTGTCACANACTTAATAACTTAAAACCACACCCATGGGTCACATACAGTTCATCAGGTCAGATGTCTAGACACAGCACGGTTAGAGTCTTTGTTCCATCCTGTAAGGCTGAAATCAAAGTAGAGATAGCAGACTTCCTTTCTAGAATCTCAAGGANCAATTTGGCCAAGTTCACTCAGGTTGCAGGATGAGTGACCTATAGGAGTAAAGTCTCTAAGAACTATAAGANGTGGTTGGCTGCCACCCATATCCCTTGCCGTATTGTCCCTTCCATCTTCAGACCTAATGGCAGAGTGTTCCCCTCACAGTAACTGCTCTCACTCTTGACATCTCTTTCACCAGGAAGAGCCTGGCCTCTTCAAAGTAAATACCCTGTTAGCTCAGGCTCACTCAAGAAAATCTCTTTTCCTGATGATCAGTCTATTGAGACCTAATTCTCCCTGCAAAATCCCATCCAGCAGCGCCTGCTTTGGTGTCTGACTGCAGAGTAGAGAGAAGGTGCACCAGGGAACAGAAACTTGGGGAGCCATTGTGGTGGCTTAGATTGGATACATAAGTCACTGTCTTCTTTTCAACAAGAGCGGGAAAGGGTCCTTTACTTCTAATTGTTTCAATATGTTAGAAAATGAAACTTCTTTTGGAGCTGACAATCCATTCTGTAGCCAAGCTGGCAACATTTCAGAGACCAAATAAAATCCAGCCTACTCTGAAAGCTGTTTGCGTAGGGCCTGGTGTTAAGCAGAACTGCAGGGTCACTTGGGCACTGTAAGATACCAAATGGTGCTCTAGGGACAATCGGGATCCTGAGCAGGTAGGCCTAGCTGGGTGTCCCCTACACTTGCTGTTCTTAGGAGTCCTGGCTCATCAAAACGCAATATACAAAGTGATTCTCTGAACCAGCCTGAGAGCCTGGACAACATGCAGAGCCCAAGGCTTCATGCCAGACCTGCTGAGCCCAAGGCTGCCTTCCCACAAGGTTTTAGATGAACACAGTCACATTTGAGGAACATGGCTGTAAACCTCCCAGGTGATGGAGTCAGAAGCTGAGGATAATGGTTTGTGATTAGGCCATGAGTGTAACCCTCAGATAGGATTAATCTCCTTATAAAAGAGTCTTCACACGCACACACACACACACACACACACACACACACACACACACACCGTTCTTCCATGCAGACACATACATGAAGAGCAAGCCCTTTCGCAGATACTGAACCTGCCGGCACCCTGACCTTGGACCTTTTAGCCTCTAATATACATTGTATTAGCAAACTGTCATCTGCTTAAGCTAGTTGAAAGTAGACTCCAGAGTGAGGAAGCCTTCCCATGTCTCAGATGCAAGCATGTTCATTTCAAGTNCCCTCCCAAACTCCGTGTCCTGGGGCAGGCTGGCCTTCTAATTCTGTGACCATAAAGCTGTGACTGGAAGACAGCACACATTTACTCAGTAAGCGGACCTGGGTTTGAATTCTGCATCCCCTCTTTTTAGCCATGTGACAATTTGGATGTCATACTAATTTAGCTTGGAGCAATGTTTTTCTTGGATATTCAATTCTCTTGGTTTGGCTTTCCCTCCAGAACCACCACACTTACCCGGCTTGATTGTGACCCATGGCCCTGATCTCTGTTGCTCACTGGGGCCACTCAGGGACCCTTACTGAGAAGAAACCCCAGATAACATGTTTATTACTCTGTGTTGGAAGAAAGAGCCCCAGTTTGTTTACTCTTCCCTTCAGCCCACAGCTAACTGGCTGGAACTGGTCACATGTCTCACCAGCCTCAACNGGCAGGAAGCAGCAGTCCTTTCTGACAGTGAAGACTATCAGGTAATTGTTGGCCAAANACTTCCAGCCCACTGATGGGAAGCAGGTGGGTGGTCTCAAGGTTCCCCAAGTCTCCCTTGGCTATCCTGTTCTCAAAGCATTCTGAGTAGCAATTAGGGAGCCCCAAGAACCCTTTCTTCAGTGGCACATTTTCCAATAAGTGGATATACAGGAGGGCAGTGTAGCCCACCCCACCTCTACCTCCCTATTCACCAGCTAGTCCCAGAACTCACCTTGCTGACAGGACAATGCCCATCCTCACTCTGGTGTCTGATTCTCTCAGGGAAGGTAAGGCTTCCCTTTCAGGAGGTGAATCTACCCTACTGTAGAATATCTCTAGCTGAGAAAGAACTGAGGGAGTTTGGGAGGTCCCAGGATCCAGGCCCATCGTGGCTTTGTTTCAGAAGACCTTGGGCTCCACCAGGTGTTTTGCAGCCAGGCAGTCAGTGTTCTTTCTAGTCTCAACAATTACACNTTTAGAGTTTGGCTAGGAGTAAGTACACTAACCTACCTGGACCTTCATTTTCTTTTAGGAGTCTGGGACTTTTACCAGCATCTCCTTCACAGGACTGAGGTTCCGTACAAGGATTAAGGAGAGGAGTTANTGTGTAGCCTTGGCTACCCAAACTCCCCTGGTGCAAACTCTTGTGTGGCACCCCAGGGGGCAAATAGAATGAGACCAGGGTAGAGCATGCTGGCTGGGAAAGAGGTGAACTTGCAACAGGAGTTGCTGCGTCTATGGAGTGTGCTTGGGTTCTGGAGTGGGGCTCCTTTCATGAGTGTGATGGCTATTCTTGGTTGTCAGCTTGACTACATCTGGAATCAACTGGAAACTCAAGGCACTGGGTACATCTGTGAGGGATTTTTAGTTAATTGGAGCTTTTGAAGTAGGAAGACCCACCTTAAATTCAGATCACTTGAGGTCAGAAGACCCGCCCTAAATCTGGTGGCAGCCTACATAAAGGCCATAGCAGCAGGAAGCTTTTGTTCTTTGCCTGCTTGTCCTGGCTCTCATTGGCAAGTTCAATCCTTCGCTGGTTAGAGCCTACTTCTTCAGGATTCTGACTTATACTGAAGACCAGCTAAGACATCCAGCCTCCTGAACTGAAAAACTACTGGATCCTTGGATTTTCTGTTGGTAGACAGCCATTGTTGGACTAGCTGGAGCACAGCCTGTATGCCACTCTAATAAATCCCTTTTTTATATAGAGAGATTCCTTTTATCAGTTCTGTTCCTCTAAAGAACCCTAATACAATAAGTGAGCAGAATTTGGGTTGGTGAGGGTTACAGGAAACCAGCCTTGTCCCTAGCCTCTTCTGGGAATACTGACCACAGCTGATGGCTGAATGTCCCAGCCTGGCTGAGGACAGGGCTCCTGATCTCATCACTCACATCCCACACACAGGTCCCAGTGCCTCAGAATTCTGGGAACAGTCACACAGTAAAGGAACCTGGGGGCTTTCTCATGCTGTAACTGAAGTGAGTAGTGGGTCTTGGTGACTTCTTCAGCAGGCTGTGGCCAGGGAACTTGTGGCTAACGCAGGGTGTCCAAGGGTGTGAAGGACAATCTGGCCTTTTATCCACCTAGTGGTTGGCAAGTGGGGTATGTTTCATGGCTCCATTTAGAAACCAGCTGTGTCAAGTGAAGGCACCACAGCTGGCCTTTCANANNACCACACTTTTTATTTTTCTAGAATATAGCTTTAGTGGTTATTGCTTTGGAATATGACAGCCATTTTCTTATTCTGAGCATGAGGAAAAGCAAGGAGCACCACTGTAATATGTTGTGTTTCCAAAGGCTCATTTTGGATGAACCAGAGAAGTTCTACAATGTTTTATGTGTTCTTAGCAGGAAAGATAGCAGCATCCTTCTACCAAACAGAGGCCTGACAAGTGTGCCTGCCTTCATATGATATTTGCAATATGTCATTCCCACAAATGCGTCTTGTTAGGCTTGGAGACAGGGGGCCAATGACCCCTGGAGGACATTTAGGAAATCAGGGGGACCTTTTTTGTTTACCATGGTGGCTCTCAGCTCCTATGTGGATCCACAGACACTATATTGTAGTAACTGTATATTTAGAGGCAAGACAGCGAGTAAACACCATTTAGATAATCCCTTCACCAGCACAGGATACTGGCAAGTGGTTCCTTTGAGAAGTGAGAGGAATGGAGAAAGAGAGGCTGAAATATTTATCCGGGGCTCTCTGCATTTAAATATATACTACTGACCCAAAGTATATTTACATTCAAGACAGAAAAAAAAATTCATGCTATAAAAGTTTCCTTTGGGGACAAGATAGGGTCAGTGTTATCAGAAATAAGGCCTCCCAAGTCCCTTCCAAGATTCTGTCTTCTATACCAAAAAGATCTCCCTGGGCCTTGCTAGTCTCAGCAATTTTCTTTAAGGTTAAGGTCAAATACTCTATTGCCTGGCCCAGTAATACAGCCTAAACTTTTTGGCAAGTGGTGGGTCCCAGACTCTGCTCTTACCCTTTGGAAGATGCTCCATCACCTGGTCCAGACTATGGTCCCAAATTCAGGTCTCAGTTATTCCCCTTCCAGCCAGGCCTGCTTCAGCCTCCATGTCCTGAAGGAGAACATGACTACCTGCCCCAAGAGTTTGGGTAGGGGTTGCACAGGGGCGTGAACAATATTCATAGGACAGATCTCCACCCCAGCAAACATGAGCACCCCGCTGATGAAATATCTACATTCCAAAGTCCTAAAGCAGGTTTGGGCTTGGGGTAAACTAAACCCTTTCCTTTCCCTTCTATTCCAAGTAACATCTCAATTTGGAGATCCTTGGTTTGACATGGAGGCAGCAGAATGCTCTGCTAGGGTGACACCAGAAGCTTTTAGCAAGTTGATTGCCTTCATGATCTTGTAGGGGTGTCAAGCTTCTTAAGGCTCCTGCAGTAACTGGCCTCTCAAGGCTTTGTTTTCAAGATTCTCTCACCACATTGATTTCTACAGGGACATAGGTAAGCCTTGTCACCTAGTCTCCGTGAGCCATACAGGGTGAGTGTTCAGTGAGGGAGGAAGGGTGGATGGCTGACTGACTGGCTGGCTATGTGTGTGGGTACATGGATGAATGGGCTAGTGGGTATATACAAATGGACATAGGTGAATTGATGGACNTAGGTGGTGGGTAGATGGACAGATGTATGGACAGACAGATGGATGGATGGATGGATGCTGGCAATAAACTCAGCCCAGGTAGGAAGTTCCTTGCAGGTGACCATGGTTCCAGAGCGGCTCCTGCTACTTTCTTGGGGAGAAAGTAGCTTTCCCTTCTGCCCGAGGCCTCCTCTCTGGACTGTCTGAAGTAGCTGACAGGAGAAGCTGGTGGTACTTTGGGTTCATCGCAACGTCTCAAATCATTTTTCAGGCTCTTGGCCCAGCCCCTCAGACCTCTTGCCAAGCACTTTTTTCCTTGGTTTCTAAGCCCTTGGGAAATGTTATCTGAATGTTTCCAATTCGTTTATGCTCAGCTCATCAAAATGCCATTTTATAAGAGCTGTTTAAACTCCAAAAGGTCTGNGAAACTTTCCCCTCATATATTTCTATATGGAAAATAGCCAGGGTTCTTCTATTAAATGGGAGGCCCCACTGTGCTGTCAGGCCCCATACTCCTCATACTTGCCCTTCCTGATTCCAGGACAGCCTGACAGACTTAGGACACATCCAAGGCCGAGGCAAGACAACTGGTCAACTGGGTCCTGTCCAAGCCATGTTATCTTTACTTGGGTCCTTGTAGCAGATCTGAGTGTCCACTGGAAGCCTTTCCAAAAAGCTTCCTCCTGACCTAGCCTTCTGCAATGCAAATACAATGCAAATGTATGCAAATGTATGCAAATGAAGAGTTCCTGATGAGGGGGAGAGTGTATCCCTCAGGAGAGCTGAGGGCCTCAGCATCCTTCTCTGTTTCTTCTGAACAGTGCATGTGAGGTTTCTGGATCACACCTCCCATGTACCCCAAGTTCTACCTGACCCAGGGCCCCTTTCAAGAAAAGCTAAGAAGCACAGAGGGGAANGGTTGCCTTCCTCAAGACCTCCAGCTCAGTTCCCTAGGAGCCTGGAGGTAGAAAGAGCATAGATTGATTCACAATATCTGCCCTAACATTCTTCTCTCTCTTCCTGGGTCTCTTCTCTTCCACCTCCACCCACCCTTCCCATCAGCCCCTGAAAAGGAAGGATGGAAACTGGTTCCTCATCCCACATCTCCATTTTCCCTTCTCCACCACCTTGCCCCACCCCCTAAGTTACAGGTTCTTTGGAAAACAATAAAATTGACAAACTTGTATCAAGGCTGTCAACAAGGGAGAGCAAGCACAGGCTGCCACCATCACAAATGAACTAAAGGATAAAACTAGAGCTCATCCAGACATCACACAGATAACAAATAAGATTTCATACACAAATTAGGCATTTTTGAAGAAATGGATCTATTCCATGAAAATTCCAACTTCTACAAGCACCCAAGACAAAACACTTACTAGTCCTGGAACTAAAATACAAATGTTAACCGTGCTCTATAGCTCCCTGAGAAGAAACTTTCAGGCCAGATAGTTTCTCTGAAGAGAATTCTACCAGATGTTTAAAGGTGGTTATACAATGCCTCCCCCCAAATAGAAGGGGATACTTTACAACTTATTTTATGAAGCTAGCATTACCTGATATAAAACCAAAAATAGAACCCAAATCCCTGCAAACTTCATGAGTACAGATGCCAAAAAACCTTAACAGGATATCAGTAAGCAAATTTTAGAGATCTTTAAGATTAATACCACATGACCAAGTAGGGTTTATTTTAGGGATGCAAGATTGAGTCAAGGCTTGAAAATCAATCAGTGTAGTCCACACAAACCACATGTAAAACACAAACCACTTGATGAGAAAGGAGGATAACGGAACAGGAAGGGTTAAATGAGGTAAGGGGTGAGAGGGCAGGGTAGAGGAGGGGTATGGGGAAGGATAACTAACACTAAAGACCTTTGAAAATGCCATCTGGAAGCGTACAACTGTAGAAGCTTCCTACAATAAACACATACGCCGTATAAAAGGGGTTTAAATGGGATCTATCCTGTAATGGGAGGACACTGACTCCTCCAGACACCATAGGCCATCAAATAGATAAATAGATAAATCAGTACCAGGCATNGACTATCTCTCTTTTGAGCTGTTTATNAATGAGGTCCTTTAAGGCCCCCCAAACATTACAAGCTATTATCCTTTCCCTTGGTTACCATTCAGAACTTGATGGTAAGACCCTGTCGCTGAAGACACTACATACCGGAGTCATAGGACAAGGAGAATGCATGCTGGCACTGACCTGGAAGCTTCCTCCCAACTGGCTGGATTTCACAGTGCTGGAAGGTTTTCTGCATTCTACCCAGGAAGAAAAANTCATTAACCATCTTACCCAACTGTGAACTCTGTGAGTTACAACAATGAATGGCCTGCTAAGATATGTCCATGGGTACAATAGTGGCACAAATGTTATAGATGTAACCAACAATTTTATCATTGGACCCAAAGCCTACTCTACAAGATGGAACCCATGCCTGGAATCACTAAGCCAAGAACCTGGGGCTACACAGGTCATAGAGGAGAACCTAGTACTATTATTCTGTAAAAGATCACAGTAATAAATTGTCTCCTACAGTCTTGTTTTTATACTCANGGATCAGTGCATCATTCAACCCTCATCAAAGAAGAGCCTTTGCAGTTGATGGCAATTAATACAGAGACCCACAACTAGTCAACATGCAGAGAATAAGAGATTTCAGAGTGCTTGGCCCTAAATTGAACATTCTGTATCAAACCCCGTCCTTCCAAAGCTCAGGAATCATCAAGGAATAGGGGGCAGAAAGATTGTAAGAGCCAGAGGGAGTAGAAGTCCTCAGTGAAACAGCATTAGCCAGACATGACAGGGTAGTTGCACACATGAANTCCCAGTGGCTGGGACTGAAGACATAAGTTCAAGTCAGTNAAAATCCCAACATGGATGGAGGAGGGCCTCAGGAAGTCCCGCTCCTGACTGATGGAGACCAGAAGAGGAGGGTCAGTTTTCACCAAGGATGTAGCCCCTGAGAGGAGACGGTCCCAATGTGTGCACACACAGGCAGCACTAAATGGACTCAGTCGTATTAAAGAGAGAGAGTATACACACGGAGCGGGAAGGAATAGGAGGAGAGGGGATGGGGGTGGGTTTGATGAAAACAGATTATATGCATGTATAGACATTGAATAAAATATTTTTTAAAAAAGTAAAATTTTGACAGAAAAAAAGACAACATTTAACAAAATCTGACACCCACTCTTGCCAAAACTCTCAGGGAAGGAGTCAATACTTTAGCATTTACCAAAAACTACAACTAACATCAAATTTGATGAAAGAGTGAATGCTTTGCACCCAAGATTGGGAACAAGGCGAGGCGTCTGTTGTCACAGTTGTTAATCAACTTACTTCTGGAAGTTCCAATAGCACCATAAGGCCACAATGAACAAAAGGAAGGAAGAAAGGTGGCACCATGGTCTCCATGGAAACCACTGTGAAATCTGCCCTCCCCCCATTTTTTGAACCAGCATTGATAAACAAATTTAAGCAGGTCACAAACACTGACTATGTTTCTACACACTGGGGTGGATGTATGGAAACTAAAAGCAGAACGCCAGACATACTCTGTCTAAAAATGAAATATTTAGGTATTAGTCTAATGTACCAAATATAGGATTTTTATGCTAGGATCTAAAGAAAGTGCTAATAAAATAAAGACTACAGCAAAGATGTCGATCATCCCCAAATAGAAGTCCATGTTTAACACACTTTCCACCAAAATCCTAGCAATATATTTTTATTAATTTTTGGTTAGCATACAAAGAAATGGGTCACATTGTGAAGGTGTGTTTGTTTGTGTTTGTGTGTGTGTTTGTGTGCTTGTGTACTGCTTATACTTTGTCTCCCCCTGGCTGTCCTCTCCTGTCTTCTAGCAAGATATTTTTAACCTTATACAAAATTGTTCTAAAATGTATACAGAACCTACTACTATTCTGCTAAGTGAACGTAGCAATAAAATAAAAACACCTCATGGCATATTGCTATACCCATAGGTCAAGCCATCATTCAACCCTCATCAGAGACATTTCTCGTAGTAGAGGGTAACTAACAAAGAATTCCACAGCTGGGCAAGGTGCAGAGAGTAAACAACTTTGGAGCACTCATCCCTACATGGGATGTCTTCGTAAACTCTTCCCTCAAGGCTCAGAAACTGCAGCAGAGGAGGCAGAAAGATCACAAGAGCCAGAGGTGGTGAGTGACTCCAAGGAGACAGTGTCTTCCAGACACAGTAGGACTGATGCACACACGAACACATGTGACGACATGCACAGGANCCACACAAATTCAAGCCAGACAAAAATCGAGTATGGAGAAGGAAAAGTGGGCACAGAGTCCCACTCCTAACCAGGAAGCCGTTCACAACTGACAGCTGTTGTGGGAAAGAAAGGTCAGTTTTCTTCAATGGCGCGTCACTGAGTACATCAACACACTCCGGGCAGACCCCATGCTCAGGAGTAGTTGGTCCACACGAAACAGATTCCATGGTTTTTTGTGTGCCTTTTGTTGTTGTTATTGTTATGGTTTGGTGTTTTTTGTCTATGGGTTTGTTTTTTTTTTAATCTTGGGTTTGTTGTTGTTTGTGTTTTAGGGGTTTTTTTTGTTCTATTTTTTTGAGAGAAAGGACATGATATCAGGAGGGTAGGGAGATAAGGAGAATCTATGAAGACTTGGGAGAGGGAAAAGAATGTGAGGAAATAAAATTGATAATAAATGTAATTAAAATGTAATAAAAATAAATTAAAATTTATACAGAAAATCAAAGAGACTTATTGTTGGTTCTTTTTTTTTAACTCTTTTGCTCTTTGGCTCTTTGCTCTTTTGGGGAGCCTGCCATCCAGCTCCCAAATAAATACACACAGAGGCTTATTCTTCATTATAAATGCCTGGCCTTAGCTTGGCTTGTTTCTAGCCAGCTTTTCTTAAATTAACCTGTCTACCTTTTGCCTCTGGACTTTTATCATTATTTCTGTATGCCCTTTTTGTTCCTTCTTATTANGTGTCTNGCTGTGTAGCTGGGTGGCTGGCCCCTTCTTTTCTCACTTCTTTATCTTCTTTTGCTTCCCAGATTTCTCCTATTAATTCTCTCTGCCTGCAAGCCCCGTCTATTCTTTCTCCTGCCTCACTATTGGCCGTTCAGCTTTTTATTAGACCAATCAGGTATTTTAGACAGGCAAAGTAACNCAGCTTCACAGAGTTAAACAAATGCAACATAAAAGAATGCAACACATCTTTGCCTCAAATGTTCCACAGCCTAAACAAATGTAACACAGCTTAAAATAATATTCCACAACAGGGACTAGAATGGCTAAAGCAATCATAAAAAAGCAAAACAGAAGAGTCAGTCTGTATGAATTGCAGAGCTAGTATAGAGCTGCAGTGATCAAGGCTATGACTGGCTGAGGAGCCTACACATAGACCAATAGGATAGAGAAAGAATAAAAACCAGCCCCAGGAAGAGAAGGCACCTGACTTTGACAAAGCAACAAGAGCAAGTGAATGGAGAACACTCATCCTTCAGCAAGTAGTGCTGGAGTAACTGAATAACCAAGGAAAGAGAGGAAGAAAGAAGGTGGGGAGACAGGGATGCAGAGGAGGGGGGAGAGAGCCATTGTCTACATCTCACATCGTATACAAGAATTAATTCCAAAAGATACTGTATATAAATATAAAGTATGAACTATGGCGCTAGTGAGCTGGCTTAGCAGATAAAGGCAGACCGAGTTCCATCCTCTGAACTCACATGGTGGAAGGAGAGAACGGAGTCCTGTAGTTACCTTCTCACCTCCACTCATACTGCAGCATGGGTGCTCACACTTGTGCATACACAGAGAGAGACAGAGCAGACAGAGAAAAGAGAGAGACTAAGTAAATATATAATGAAGGTAAGGAACCCCCACAGTGTATGCAATGTTTAAAAGAGTCTATACAGGAACATCTTCATAACCAGAGGCTTGGGAAAGAATTCTTCATTTAACCCCCCAAAGCGCAATCCATACAGGAAAACAACAAATTGGACTGAGTTACTTTTGCCTGTCCATTACCTTGTTGAGAGCAGAGAAAGGTGGCCACAGGCCAAGCACTTCTGTGACAAATCACCGTAAAAATGGCAATGGAACACCACACCTGTAGCCTCAATTGCATGTGAAAAATCCCCTCACAACAGACCTACTTAGTATCTCACAGGATAACTAGGAGGTAAGAATCTCAGAGAACATCCTTAAAATTCCTTCGCTCACNGAGCTGGAGAACTTCTCAACATGCCACATATATGACAAAGAACTCATATCCAGAATACATATTTTTAATAACTCTCAAAACTAAACAGAATAATTAGAGAATGGGCAAAGAGATATACATAATCCACTGGAGCTAAAACACATCACAAGCCACCAGGGAAATGCCAATTAAGAGCATGTGAGCTGTCACTGTCCACCTATGGGAACTACGAAAATAAAGACAGCAAGGATAGTAAGAGCTGGTGAGGATGGGGAGACTGCAGCGCTTGAGAGACACAGCTGCCGACACAGAAAGGCGCCGTCTCTGGAGAATGGGTCCCCAGTNAGTTCAGTCAAAAGAGTGTTAGACTCTTAAAAGGCCCCCCAAAGCTCAGCACCTGTTGCAGAAGGGGAGGCAGAGTGTAAGAGCCAGGTATCAAGGAGGTGCAGGATGACACAGGGTCTCCTGGATAGGACAGGACTGTGGCACTCATGAACTCAGGACANCTGTGATTACCTGTGCAAGATCAAACCAGTTGGCACTCCAGCATGGGAGGAGAGGGCTTCATGAGCTCCCACCCCCAACTGAGTAGCTATGGACAGTTGATGGCTTCTAGGAGAGGAAGAGTTGGTTTTCTTTAAGGTCAAGAATGCTCCAGGGGATGGCCTCACACCCAGGAGAATATGGGAAGCACAAACCGGACTTCATGGGTTATAAAAAACAACAGGCACCATGAAGCTGAGGTGGGTAGGAAGGTGGTGTAGATCTGGAAGGGGTTAAAGAGAAGGGGCACAAATATGATCAAAATATAGTCTATGAAATTCTCAAAGAATTAATAAAATTTTATATTAAAAAATAGAACTTGGGGAAACTAAATGTAAGGCAAGCATTGTTAGACACCTGTTATCCTAGCACTTAGGAGGCTAAAGCAGGAGATCACAAATTCAAAGAAAGCCTGGGCTACGTGGTAAAACCATGTCTCGAAAAAAAAAAACCCACAGAGGAAGGAAATGGCCAATCATCTTCTTACTTTCCTTATGCTCCAGTGATTGAAATAGTGACTATCTATCTATCTCATGGACACAAGAACATATCTCTGTCTGCACAGAAACTTACACACATACAGTGCTGCACTTGTTAAAGCCAAAACCAGAAAACACCAGTGGATGAATGATTTAAGAAACTGGTACATAGCGTCTCCAGAGACATGAAACCAAGGGTGTGTGTGTGTATATGAGTGTGTATAACTGTGTATGTGCATATAACTGTGTGTGTGACTCTGTATGTTCATATGACTCTGTGTGTGACTATATGTACATATGACTCTGTGTGTGTATGACTATGTATGTGCATATAACTGTGTGTGTGATTGTGTATGTTCATATGATTGTGTATGTGCATATGACTGTGTATGTGTGTGTGTGTGTGACTATGTGTGTGTGTATAGAGATAGAGACACAGAGAGAGCAATTTTAAGAAAAACTCTTATATAGAAAGAAGTCCCAGACTTTGCAGGTCACACTGGAAGACCAGAAAAAGCTGTTGTTNGAGGTGTCTAAATAATTCTCTTCCTTGGGGAAAGCAGTCATTTTTCTAAAATGGCCTTCCCATGAGTTGCATCTGCTCCATGGAAGACAATCTGCTTTACCCAAATCTGCTGATTTAAATGTAGTCTCACCCCTCAATTCCTTTACAGAAACATATGGAACATTGGGAGGAGAGTGAACTGCCTGTACACCTAGCACTGGGAAGGCTGAGGCAGGAGGAATCATGAGTTCTAGGCCAACCTGGGGTACATAGTGAGACCCATACTCCAAAAAGAAAAATGGGGGGGGTGACAGGA
>LZPO01107906.1:759798-776936 GCA_001675575.1 Neotoma lepida
AATCCTGGGAAGTAGAGGCAGCATTGGTGAGTGGTGGCTTGCTCCTAATTCCTCTGATCTCTGTCAGATTTTCACCCTTATTTCTTGTTCCACGTGTTTATTAATAAGACTGGTTAGAAGTTCTTCTTACAAAAATTGATGTCCAGAGTCCGATGTGGTGGCACACATCTGTAACCCTAGCACCTGAGAGGTGGGTTGAGGAGGCTCAGGAAGTCAGTGCTAGCCTTGACTACAAGTCTGAGGCTAGGTGGAAGCCAAATGACACTATCTTAAAGAAAAAAAAAACCTGGTGCCTAGCTGGGTGTGGTGGCACACACCGTAAATCCCAGCACACAGAATCCAGCTGAGGCAGGAAGATCCAGGGCATAAAGCCAACCTGAGCTACACACCAAGACCCCACACCAGCAATGGCAGCTCAGTGATAGGGCACGAGCATGTATGCAGCCAAGGGTTCAATCCCCAGCAAATTAACTGTTAGCGCAAGTAGGAGAGGATATGCAAAGTCAGAGCACTTTCTGCCATGTCAAGCCACCCCTAGGGTGGCCAAGCCCCAGGAATCCAGGTCCCTGGAGGAGGCTAAAGCCCTTGCTGGCCCCTTATCCCCCTCTTNATGGATCCCTAAGATAGTGGAGCGGCAAGAGCAGCACACAGCATGTGGAAATCTGTTGCTTTGGAACTCAAACTTAATTTCCATTCCCTCCTCTTCTTAAGACAAGTTCATCTCCATCAAAACCAACAGCAGAAGGGGAAAATAACACCCACTGCAAAGGTCACAGAAATCTGCACAGATAGACATCCTTCACAGGAATGGATTAGCCCACAGAGGTGGACAAACCCTCCTGAGCAGGTTCTTTATCTCAGCCTCAGTTCATTTGCTGGTGCTGTAATAGAAAACCACAAACCAAATGGCTTATAAACAACGGAAGCTGCTTTGGCTCATGGTTCTGGAGGCTGAGAAGTCCAAGAATGAGGGACCACATCTGGAGAGAGCCTCAGAGCAGTATCATAACATGGCAGAATGACCAGGCAGGAAGCCAAANCCTGGGCAATCAACCATAGGTCTCACTTTGTAGTCCAGGCTGGCCTTGAACTCACTATTGTAACCCAGGTTGGCCCCAAACTCTCCATCTTGCCACCTCCTTCTTCTAAGTGCCGGATACAGACAGACATGTGCCCCAATATCTGACTCTGCCTCAGTTGTTTCCCCCCAATTTCAAAGTTTAATGAAATTGCAGTTATTGGTAACAAAGCTTACAAATACAGAAAGCAGAGGGGAAATGAACGCGTCAGAAGGAGGTGGCGTGGGCCGCAGGTGTGATAGGGAAGGACACAACCATGCTTTGGAACATCCCAGCTTCTGGGCATATCTCTTGGTGACATTCCTGTTTCAAATGGATAAATGTATACTCTGTGCCTGNATGGAAAGAAATCAGAGGTCATTAGGTTAGGAACATCTATATTTGGTAAAAATACTTAAGAGATCTGTGGTGTCAAGCATGGTGGTGCGTGCCATTAACCCCAGCATTCAGGATGCAGAAGACGTCTGCCTCACTTCTTAACACTGTTACACTGTTAAAATTTTTGGTGGGACCAGTCAGACCAGANCTGGAAAAATTGGCGATAATAACTGAAGAATAAATCTGAGCGACTGTCAAAGCTACACAGATCCATTTAATCTGACTCTCCAGATGCAACATCCAACTTGCTTTTTAAACAGCATTCTATGATAAAAATAAGGACCCTGTAGACTTGACCTTAGAGGACCCTAAAGAGTCGGCAGTCAATTACCTTTAACAGGATTGGTAGATAGGACAGGGCTGGCTTATGGAAATACTGGTTCACGCTACTGAACTTCACCAACGATGCTTGTCGGTCCTTTCCCTAGCAGCCTCACCTTCTTCTTGCCNTCCATGTCTCTCCTTCCCTCCAATCAGGATGCTGGGGACAAGGGGTTAACTGACCACCCTGGGCCTGGCCCCTCCTGTTGGCACCCCCTCCATAGCCCTCTTGGGGTGGTAGCCCTGGCTGGTTGGCCCCCTTCCTGCCTGTGGTTGTTCGTGCTGACTCAGAGCGCCTGGGCACAGTCTGTAGTACTGATGGAGCGGGCTTCATGTTAGATCACATTTCCCACTGCCATTAAATATTCCTGGAAAACAGGATGTTCAACAGTGCAAACACAGCCAAGGCCATCTGTGTGCTTGACGCTCATCTCGAGCAAGCCAGACCTTGTCGTCTTGTCCATGAAGAGGAGGAAGTGCATCTGTACCTGGCCATTGGCTGGCATTGGGCTACTCACTGCTTCCCCAGCAAAGATGCTGGTTTGAATGTCCATTTAAACCTTAGAATGTGATAACTACAAGGAAATTATAAATAAATAAGCCCTATAGCAAAAGTCCTTGTGTCACTGCAGCCACCCAACCAAAGGGGAAATACAAACTTTCCTACATGAACACTGATAGATACTAGACTTGTAGATCTAAAAAGACGATATTAAGAGGACTTTGGATCATATCTTTTGTTTGTTTTTTTGAGACAAGGTTTCTCTGTGGTATAACTAACTGCCTTGGCTGTTCTGGAANTAGCTCTATAAACCAGGCTGGCCTCAAACTCACAGAGATCCTCCTATCTCTGACTCCTGAGTGCTAGGATTAAAGGTGTGTACCACCACTGCCCAGCTCCATAAATATTCTTAAATAATTATGTCCATCATACAAAAGACTTCTCAAATCCATAATTTAAAACTACTAGACATCTAGTGGGCACCAGCTGATGCAGACATTCATAACTGGTTAAACTGCCAAAAAGTTAGTGAGGATGGAATACTTGGCCCTAACTGGGACACTCTATCACCCAGGCCAAGGCTCAGGGACTATTTCAAAAGAGAAGGCAGAAAGAACATATGAGCTAAAGGATGGGGAAGATGAGACACAAAAGGATATCTTCTGGACATGACATACTCAGTTGCACTCATGAATTCACTGCAGCTGTGGTTACCTGTCAACATTTCACCATGGGTAGGAGAGGGGCTCATAAGGTCCCACCCCTCTTTGAAGGACTATTTTGGTAGGTGACAGTTGCTAAGGGAGGAGAATTCTTCAGTGGTGTGGCCACCAATAAGCTGTCATCATTTGTAGTGATATATTGTGTCCCCCCAAATATTGTGCACCCCAATAAACTTATTTGGGGATCAGAGAACAGAACAGCCACTATATTAAACATAGAGGTTAGGCAGTGGTAGCACATGCCTTTAATCCTAGCATTCCAGAGACAGAGATCCATCCAGATCTCTGTGAGTTCAAGGCCACACTGGAAACAGAGCCAGGTGTGGTGGCACACACCTTTAATCCCAGGACTTGAGATCTATGTCTTGCTTGGGAAAGACACATGCCTTTAATCTCAGGAAGTAATGGCAGGAAGCAGAAAGGTATATAAGGTGTGAGAACCAGGAACTAGAGGCCTTTTAAGCTTTGAGGCTTTGAGCAGCAGTTCAGCTGAGATTCATTCAGGTGAGGACTCAGAAGCCTGCAGTCTGAGGAAACAAGATCAGCTGAGGAGTTGGCAAGATGAGGTTGGCTGTGGCTTGTTCTGTTTCTCTGACCTTTCAAAATTTACCCCAATAGCTGGCACTGAGTTTTCAATAAATAAAACCATTTAAGATTCATGTTACAGTCATTCTAGCAAATAATCCCCCCACCCCACCCCATGTTCAAGCAAGTAACTTNAATTAAACTCAGTGAGTTGTGTGGAATATTACTTTATTATGTAAAGATGTATTATATTTTTATGCTACATTTGTTTAATGATGTAAAGATGTGTTGCTTTGCCTGCCTAAGGCACCTCATTGGTCTAATAAAAAGCTGAATAGCCAATAGCTAGGCAGTAGAGGGATAGGCAGGGCTGATGGGCAGAGAGAATAAATAGGAGGAGGAATCTAGGCTCAAGAGAGAAGAGAGAACAAGGGAGAAAGGGAGATGCCTGGGGCCAGCCAGACACGAGAAGTAGGAAAGTAGGACATACAGAACGAAAGAAAGGTAAAAAGCCCTAAGGCAAAACACGGATGAAGAAAAACAGGTTAAATTAAGCTATATGAGCTAGCAAGAAATGAGCCTAAGCTAAGGCAGAGCATCCGTAACTAATAACTCTCCGTGTCTTCATTTAGGAGCGGGTTGACACCCCCCCAAAAGCCTGTTACAGTGAGTCTCACCTAGAAATAAGACATGAAATAGGAAAGGGCCTTGGAAGAAGGGTTCCAGTTAGAGCGGATGACAGTGAACGTCACTAAAATTCATTACATGCATATGTGACCTGTCAAAGAATTTTTAAAAACCTACTATATAAAATATTTTAAAGAAGGTAGTTTTCTTCTGTATGCTGTGATGTTTAAATTTCCCCTCAATTGCTCACCTCCTAGGAACATGAGCTGGTGAGAGTGAGAGTCAGCTTCTAAATCCACAGGGCAACAGTCNGGTAGGAACCTTCACACATTCTATCTTCAAGTTGAAAGGGGAAAAATGTCATGCTCTGCCTCTGTACTCAACACTCGGCCAGTCATGGTCCCACAAGTACTAGCCTTGTTTGTAGAGTACATATTCAATCCCAGGAACTGCACTAGGCACTTTCCTGGAAAAATTTCAATGGCTCATTCATCCATTTTGGTGCTGGGAATTGAACCCAGGACTCCTAGCTTGCTAAACCCACTGCCCACCACTGAATACCACTTCTAGCCACAATGCAGTGCTTTTGGCTTCAAACAACATGATGAAAGCCACCTCACAGGGAAATCTCAGAGCTCTGGTTGAAGTCCAGAGCAGTAAGTGTTCCAAACTGAGGGTCCCCAGTCCCCTTGCCCTTACATGGGTGTTTCCTGGTCATCTACCCTGAGGCCTTCATGCTGAGAGAAAGCCAACATTACATGTAGGCATTCCGGCCCACAGCTGCCACTAATGTTCCAGCTGACAGTTGTTGGTAGAGATCACCAGTAAAGTCTGACCTCAGTTTGGAGAGTGGAGTCTACATTAACCTGGCCAGGGTAGACCAAAGAGTTTCCTGGTGGACTCAGAAGGAGATAGAAGGGGAGGAGCTGAGGTGTTGAGTGCCNCTTCGATCCAGAAAGTGGAGAGGGACAGGATCGTGTCTAGGTCACTCTGTGGATCTCTCAGGTTTATTCCCTAATATTGATCCCCAAGTTTCATTTTTTAATAAAACAATAAAAGGAATCACAATAGATAGCATCAACTGCCTCAGACAGAAGTGAATCTTTGGAAGATCCTAGGCCTCAGTATTTGGACCACAACCACCTGAGGCCCCAGTCACTGTCAGTAGAGATTGTCCAAGGAGGCTAATGCAACTTATAACATGTCACACCATACCAAGGACAACAAGTTTGTTAATGTGTGTTGTCTATTCTAAGAAACTTATGATTGTTCAGGATTTATGCTTAGAAAACTTGCATTCCCCCGAAAACTAAGAACTTACACATGGAAGATACTTGTTGAAAATACAGACTAAATGACCCAAAGCTTGCAAAGATCACAGCTCCTTAAAAGGCTCAGTGACAGAATTTAGTTGATCTATAGGTGACGCAGGAGGCTCCTGGCATCACCTCCATGCCAAGCTTTTGGAACTTCCAGAGGGTAGATCAGTGTCCTAAGTCCTGCTTGGAAAGCCAAGCCTGTCCCACAGGTCCCAATAGGGACAGGCAAGGATGGCCTATCAGAGGGGGCTGTTGGAAAGGTGAACTAGGAATGGCAGAATGGGTGGCTAGTGGTGATGTTAGAAGTTTCTAATATCTCATAGCACTGTAGGGTGACTATGACAACTGTATACTAGTAGAGAGGACTTTTAATGTTCCTAACACACACACACACACACACACACACACACACACACACACAAAGCATGGTTAAATGTTTGGAGTGATGGACATGCCAGAGTCCTCGACTTTTACACATTGTATACATTGAAATGGCACTGTGTATGTCATAATTGGCTTCAGCTGTCAATCTGACAAACCTACAATCACCTGCGAACAGACTCATTTGAAGAGTTTCCCAGAGTAGATGTCACTAACATGACATACTTTATTCTGTGGGCATGCACCCTTGGTCCTGAGAATATTTTATAGAGAATCACACAAAAGTGGCCTCTTGTCAGAGCTGATTACATAATGAATTGCACAACAGTCACATTTAGCACTTATTGTGGTCCCCCGGATACCTGGTAGTGGCCATCTTAACTGAATTGTTCCAGACATCCACACTGGCGCCATGTTGTCTAAACCATATATTCATTCCATTCAAACACTGTATCCCATAAACACGCACAATTACTAGGTGCCAATCAAAACATCTGTGCATTTAGGGAGTGTATATTCATAGTTCTTTTTTAAGAGACAAATGGTCTTGTTCCAGGTATGTCCTTGTAAGAAAGAAAACCAAGACAAAAGCCCTGGCCCTTCTTCCCAGTGTCAAGACTCCTGGCAATGTGCACATGGCCAGAAAGAGGACTGCTGCACACAGCTTGGTAATGCTTATAACTCCAACTTTCCCAATCAAACAAGACAGTTCTACATTGGGCAGGTCAGTAAATTGACTGAAAGAAATTGTAGTGTTGACCCCCAAGGGCAGCTGCCCCAGACAAAGCTTCCTCCCAATGTGGGCTTAAGACAGAAAGAAAATCCCACATGAGCTCCAATGAGAGGATGGTGGATGCAGTGGGCCCATCCTCTTCTCTCTGGCATGTAAGTCAACAGTTTCACCTTGTGTCCTCTCCCAGGAGAATAACCTGACCCACTGGGGCAATGAAAGTTGTTACCCTCCATGGGCAAAACTGTAGGAGTTGCCCTAAGAGGGGTTCTTGGTAGAGTTCACAGACAGGCAGGCTCTCAGACACTTGAGCCTGATTCTTCTCCTGACCCGTTGGTACTCTTCATGGAGTGAGAATTCACAGTAGTGAAGAGATGACCATAGAGGAAACAGAGAGGAGAGAAACAGGACACATCATTGGACACCAAGAGAGAAGACAGTGGAACACTCTGAGAAGCTCTCCCCAGACACACCTTGGTTTCCATGGCAGCCAGCAGCCAGAGGATCAATGGGTACCAAGATGCTTTGTGGAGCCTCCCATCTCTCTGCCCCTCTTTTGAACACCAACCACCATGTTTTGTGTCCAAATCTAAGTGGCAAGAAGACAGCTACACAGGTGCCTGGAAGCACCCTTAGCTGACTGTATCCTGCAGCCAAACAGAAAAGCAAACACCATGACTGTATATAAATAGTTTATATAGACTATATATAAATGACTATATAAATAAAGAACTAGCCCCTGTCCTTCACTCCATTTCCCTAGAACACTGTAGGCCCCATGGAACACAGTGGCTTCTGTTTGGATATCTCATCTCATCTACCATTAGCTCAGATCCATATTTTTGAGCCTAGCAGACTTCCCTGGATGAAAGGGTGGACTAGCCACAGGTGTTCAATAAATATTAGTCAAATATTAAGAGGAACATCTTAGAAGTGGCTTATATGGTTTTTAAGGCCCTTAATGTCCTCTCAGCCTCAGTCCCTTGGGTCTCAGGATGTCCATGGTTTCTTTCAGCACAACAAACATGGCATCAATACTGGCCAACTGGGTAAGGAACCATCCCACACTCCACCCATAGGCCTCTGAGGAGCAATCACCCCCATGTGTGGAAATGAAGAGACTACAAGAATCTCTCATTGGCCTCAAGAGCAGCATCTGACCCCAGCAGGGCTTCGTCCTACAAAGCCTCGGCCCCACCCCCACTTCACCAGCAAAAATGCAATGCAGTAAACATCACTGATCCACAAGCCACACTGTTGGTCATCTACAACGGCTTCCCCCACAGAGCTCAGGCTCTGCAGCAGTCCCATTAGAGGATCAACCTCTCAGGCCCGATGTACTCATGAAAGTAAGCCCTACTGCCNATTGTCTTCCTCCTACACTATCCCATATGCCTCCCACAATTGCTCGTGGGAAGAAGAAGACAGCCCCTAATGTAGTGATGCACTAATTGATGTCCCTTCACAGAAGTGAAGAAAACTGCAGGGCTGGGGCCCAGTTGCTTGATTGCTTGCCTAGCATGCATGAAGCTGTGGGCTTGATTCCTACCTAGCACTGCATAAGCCAAATGCTGTTACGCATAACTGTAATTCTGGAAATCAGCAAATGGAGATGAGAGGGTCAGAAGTTTAAGGTCATCCTTGGCTACATGGGGAGTTCAAGGCTCAACAAATTTTAATTTGAAAAATAAGGAGAGCCAGGCATAGTGACAGACACCAATAATCCCAGGACTTGAGACAGGAAGATGGGGAGTTTAAAGCCAGAATGTCATAGCAATACCCTGTCTCAAAAACAAACAGACTCAGCTAGGTCCAGAGGCACAGACTCATAGTCCCAGCTCTTGGGAGGCTGAGGCAGGAGGAATTCAAGCCTAAGGGCCAGTCTGGGCTACAGTCCAAGTTCCAAACCAGCCTGGGCAGTTAAATAAGAGTGTCATCTCAAAATAACAAATATTTATTCCCAACAGAAGAATCTCAAATGGCCGAGGTACACTTAAAGAATTGACCAATATCCTCGGCCATCAGGAAAATGCAAATCAAAATGACTCTGAGATTCCATCTTATACCTATCAGAATGGCTAAGAGCAAAAACACTAATGACAGCTCATATTGGAAAAGATGTGGAACAAGGGGAACACTCCTCCACTACTGGTGGGAGTGCAAGCTTGTACAGCCACTTTGGAAATTGATATGACAGTTTCTCAGAAAATTGGAAATCAACATACCTCAAAGACCCAGCTATACCACTCTTGGGTATATACCCAAAGGAAGCTCAATCATACCCCAAGGACACTTGCTCAACTATGTTCATAGCAGTGTTATTCGTAATAGCCAAGACCTGGAAACATCCTAGATGCCCCTCAAATGAAGAATGGATAAAGAAAATGTGGTTCATTTACACAATGGGGTATTTGTAAGAAGAACTTCTAACCAGTCTTATTAATAAACACGCGGAACAAGAAATAAGGGTGAAAATCTGACAGAGATCAGAGGAATTAGGAGCAAGCCACCACTCACCAAAGCTGCCTCTACTTCCCAGGAGCGAAGCGGAGCAAAAAGAGAGACTTCCTGTCTAACCTGGCTTTTTCCTCCCAAGCTACATCACTTCCTGTCTTGTCTGCATGGATCTTCAGAACTCTAAGGTTGATGCTGGGATTAAAGGCCTGTGCCACCACCTCCTACTGCTAGCTCCCCATGTGACCTTGGAGTCACAGAGAACCAAATGGATTAAGGGCGTGTGCTAACTTGCATGGCTATTGTTTTTCTATTAGTGGCAGCCCCGTTTTTCCTCTGACCCTCAGATAAATTTTATTAGGGAACACAAATAAAATATCACCACAGGTATTATTCAGCTATTAAAGACAATGACATCAGGAAATTTGCAGGCAAATGGATGGAACTGGAAAAAATCATCCTGAGTGAGGTAACCCAGACCCAGAAAGACAAACCTGGTATGTACTCACTCATAAGTGGATATTAGCTATAAAGTAAAGGATAACCATGCTACAATCCACAGACCCAGAGAGGCTAGATAACAAGGAAGGCCCAATGAGGGGTGCATGGATCTCCCTGGGAAGGAGAAAGAAACAGAAGAGACCTCCTGGGTAGACTGGGGGCAGGTGGGGATGGGAACATGAGGGATCGGATTGAGGGGTAGATGGAGGGGCACAGTAATGAAAGAGATGACTTGATGGGGGAGTGCATTTTGGGATCAGGTAGAAACCTGATGCAAGGGAAACTCCCACAAATCTGCAAGGATGTCCCCAGCCGAGACTCCTAGCAATAGTGGATAGGTAGCCTGAACTGGCCATCTCCTGTAATCAGAGAGCTTTCATCCAATAACTGATGGAAACAGATGCAGAGATCCACAACCAAGCACTGGGCCAGGCCCAGGGAATCCTGTTGAGAGGAAGGAAGAATTGTATGAGCCAGAGGGGTCAGGTTTATCATAAGGAAACCCACAGACTCCCATAGTCTGCTCATGGGAGCTCAGACTATGGACCAACACTAGGGAGCCTGCATGGAACCGGCCTAGGCCCTCTGCATATGTGGGATAGTTGTGTAGCTTGGTCTATTAATGGCAGTGGGATTGGGGCCTGCCTGTCCCTAACACTTTGACTGGCTTCCAGGGACCTATTCCTCATGTTGGGTTGCCTTGCCCAGCCTTAATACAAGGAGAGGAACTTAGTCCTACCTCAACTTAATATGCCATGCTTTGTTGGCATCCATGAGAGGTCTGCCCCTTTCTGAATAGAGGTGGAGGAGGGGTGAATTGGGGAGGGAGGGCAGAGGGGAAGTGGGGGGAGAGAATGGGAGGACATGGGAGGGGACACTGTGACTGAGGTATAAAATAAATGAAAAACTAAATAAGAAAATAAAAATATTTGTTTAAAAGGTTGTGGGGCCAACAAGATGGCTCAGCAGATAACNGTATCTATCACCATGCCTGACAACCTAAGTTTGACTCCTGGGTCCCACGTGGTAGGAGGAGAGAACCAACTCCCAAAGTTGTCCTCCAACCTCCATAGACATGCCATGGCACAAATGAGCATGTACATACACACAGAAAAAGAAATGAATGAACAATAAAGTTAAGTTAAAAAGTTAGGTGCAGTTCAGGGATAGACCACTTAGTAGAATTATCAGGTATAAATGGTCTTTGGTTCACTGTCTAGTACCAAAGAATAAGTAATGGCTGAGCTTGCTCCTCCCAGGTGTTAGAATGCAGCAGGGCAGAGAACACCTGTGTGCCTGTAGCTCTGNCCTTCTCCTGGCTCAGTGAACTCTGTCGAGCTTTGCTGCCCCTCTCCCTGGGAGCATACTCCATGGCATTCATCTCTAGTAACACCCAAAATCAGTCACCCAGCCTCAGACTCTTCCCTGATTGCAGCAGTGCATCTGTGAGGTAGCAAGTATTTGGAATTTCTTGCCACAAGGAAGGANTAGAAGGCTAAGTACCGAGAGGTCACTGTTTATATCAATTTATATTATATTACTTTGTACCAGGCTTTTCCTTTTGGGCCACCAACCAATTCCCAAATTATGACACAGAGACTTATTATTAGTTTTGAATGCTAGGCCTAGCTTAGGCATGTTTCTGGCTAGCTCTTTTGGCTTAAATTAACCTGTTTCTCTTTATCTACCTTTTGCCTCAGGGCTTATTACCTTTCTTGCTTCTGTATATCTTACTTTCACTGCTTCTTGTGTCTAGCTAGCGGCTGCCTGGCTTCTTGCCCCAGGCATGACCCTCTTTCTCTCCTCCTTCTCTNGTTCTTCCTCTTTTTTCGTTCTCTCAAGCCTAGATTTCTCCTCCTATTTATTCTCTCTCCCTGCCAGCCCCACCTATCCTTTCCCTGCCTAGCTATTGACCATTCAGTTTTTTATTAGATCAATCAGGTGTCTTAGGCAGGCAAGGTAAAACATATGCAACATATCTTTATATAATTAAACACGCATCCTTACATCATTAAACAAATACAGCATAAACAAAAGTAATACACCTTTATGCAGTTAAAGTAATATTCTGCAGTATAAACAGATGTAACACATCTCTGCCTAGTCAAAATAATATTCCACAACATACTTTTTTTTTTTTTTTTAATCTTCTTTTGTTTTGAGACAGGGTTTCTCTGTGTAGTCCTGGCTATCCTGGAACTTGCTCTGTAGATCAGGCTGGTCTTGAACTCAAAGATCCACTTGATTCTGCCTCCCGAGTGCTGGGATTAAAGGCATGCACTGCCACTTCCAGCTTTAGTTACTTTTATTGCTGTGACCTAATACTTGACAAGAGGCAACTTGAAAGTGGAAGGATTCACTTTGACTTACGATTTACGAATCGATACAGACCATCATGGCAGGGAAAGCATGGCCATGGGAGAGTAAGGCATCTATCTAGTCACACCAGGCTTGAAGGAAGCAGAGAGCAGATCAGAAGTAGGACGTGGCTATAAGAAATTAACCCCGGGCTGGGGAGATGGCTCAGANGTTAAGAGCACTGACTGTTTTTCCAGATGTCCTGAGTTCAATTCCCAGCAACCACATGGTGGCTCACAGCCATCTGTAATGAGATCTGGCGCCCTCTTCTGTATACATAATAAATAAATCTTTAAAAAAAAAAAAGAAATTAACCCACTTCCTCCAGCAAGGCTGTACCTCCTAAAGGTTCTATAATCCTTCAAAACATCTCTACCCGCTGGGACAAGTGTTCAAGCATGCCATTCTTAAACAAGAATACTATTATTACACGTGATAGTCTAACCCCTATATGGTCCAAGCTACAGACTAAAGTCCAAGGCCTGCAGGGCTCAGTGTCTGCACTCACAGGTAAACTGAGGCAGGCACAATGAGAATGGTAGTCAAAGGGCCGGCTTTAAGTCACAGTTTTGCTTCTGCTCCATTTCACTAGCAAATAGCAACCACTTGGAGGCCCACAGAGAAGGGTCCAAGCTGGTGCCTCCATTCCCTTTCCCTCTGTATGGAGCAGAGAAGCCTCATCTACCATTTCAAAGAAAGTTTGGAAGATCTCACTTCACACCTGAGCACCAAGGGAAGCAGCAGGCATCTGCGGCTCAGGAGACAGTAGTTCTAGTCAGGCTGTTAGTGTTGGTGACGGGAGTGTGTACATGTAGTAAAAACAGCTGCCCAGCAGGTGGACGCCTGAGCAGGTGGAAAGAAACCCAATCCAGAGTTTGGACAGATACTCTATATCTAAAAAGCAAGACAATTTGATGAGAGAAATGTTTGCTCCTGTAGGGAAGCAAAATCACAGCCTGAGCATGAGCGCTCACTTCTGAGGTAGGGATTTGCTTCCAGAGGGCTGAGAGTCTCCTGAGGACTGTTCCAGTAAAATGGGTAATTCAAATTAATGAATCAATATCTTGATGCAAGCACAATTGAGCATCGCNGAAGCCTGGCTCGGAATCTGTACCCAGGGATGCCCCACTCCTTATTTAAGACTCACATTGGCTCCATAAAAGCCTCGCCAGGGCTCATGTTCCGTGTATCTTCTCTCTATCAACCTGGGGCAGCCCCGGNACTACAGGGACCAGGCAGTGCTGTTTCAGACACCCAAACATCTGTTGTTCTTGCTAAGTAAAAACAAGTGACTAGTCACAGCAAAACCATGAAAGAAAACCACAAGTGACCTAAGGATTTCTGACTCACCCTTCAACCTGGGTACTTTGTGACATTCCACCCAAAGCTCTCAGCCACCTGCAGCAGAGCTGAGAACTGCGGTCCCTTTGTCTCCTGGCTCAGGGTAATTACCCTGCCCCCAGATGGCTTTTGCCTTCAGAACAAAATAAAGAAAAACCACCTTCCCTCCCTAAGCCCAAGTGACTAAGAAAAGCTGGCAGGGACCCTCCCTCAGACCATAATTGTGGGAACCTCTTGCAAAACAATTTTCGTTGCCAGATAAACTGTGTCTTTTCCCAGCAGCCAAGTGCCACACCTCAGAGACAGGGTGAGAGATTTCCTTTAAGATACCACTGAGCTGATGTGAAGAACCGGGGCTCTCTTGCCCACTAGGGAGAGCTGTGCAGAGTCACATCCTGAGAGAGACTCAGTAATAGCCTTTGTGTATGCATGGCACCCCTGCGGTTCTCGCCAGCAGCGTTCTGAAGTTCAGGCCTGGAATCAGCAGCCTCCTGCTGGCACAGGGTCCCCATTGGTTGCCAGTCAAGACCTTTCTCTGCAGGATGGGCAACTGTGACAAGCCCAGCTGTCCAGGAGAATACAGAAGCCAGGTGAGCTCCATCTTCACCTCAGAAANTGTGCCAGAGTTCTTTGTCATGTTCTGCAACGCAGAGCTCAGGTCTTTGGGGTCACGTCTGACAGAACTGGGCCCAGACCTCGAGCCAAATGCAGTTTCTATAGATTGGATTGCATGGTTAGCTGCTCCCCGACACTGCCCAATGTGGGTAGCCTGTGGGGAACTAGGAACCCTGACTCTGTCACAATCTCCTTCACATCAGGGGCAGGAAAAAACACACTAAGCTTTCTGCCCTCAAGGGCGTTCCATCACCTGAGCTGCTAGGTTCCACAGCTCAGCTACCTACAAGTGTCAGGCTACCAACAGAGTGTCTCTGCAACCTACATGCCAACCAATGGGTGCGATGTTAAAGGTCCCAATGCCAAGGCAGCAGTTAGCAACACAGAGAAGACACATAGGCAGGGGTTTGAAGGAATTGCCTAGACAGCAGAGTGAGAAGGAAGGAGTTCCAAGCTCCATGGGGAAGAGCAGCCTNNNCCATGATCAGTGGCTGGGCACCGTCTCNGGGTGTTAGGAAACCTCACTGATCAAGAACAGTATCTCCATGGAGGTCTCCTCCACAAACTGTAATCCTCCATCNGAGTCACACTTCAGCTTATGTTCTTTCAACACATGATCACACCACCTTATGTGTAAGCGGCTCTCTCAGCCCATTTTTGAAAATTATTTCTGCATGTAGGGGTGTTTTGCCTGCGTGTATGTCTGTATACCACTTGCATGCAGTGTCCTCAGAGACCAGAAGAGGGCATAAGATCCCCTAGGACTGATGTTAAAGACAGTTGTGAGCTGCTATGTGGGTGCTGGGAACTGAACCTAGGTCCGCTGTAAGAGCAATCAGTGCTCTTAACCACGGAGCCATCTCTCTAGCACCTCTTAGCCTATTTTATAGATGAGGAACTAAATATAGTTGCCCTCACAAAGCTCCAGTTCAACCCTATGGGCATCAGACACTATACACATCCCTTTGCTCTATTGCGCCCCCTACCGGCCTGCAGCAGAGCAAGTTGCTTCTCTTGAAGAGGCTGGTGCTGCAGAAGTCTGGAGAGTCTGATGTCCACCTCAGGGTGTCCTGGGCCTCAGGCATCTCAGGAGAAGGGCCCTNATAGGACCTTATTGAAATCAAAAGGGTTTCTACTCTCCTGAGCATGATCTTCCCACAGCCTTCTGGGTCACTTCATTTAGGTATGGTAAGCACTGGCCTGGTGTATCTTGGCTGCAAGTATCATGTTTTCAGTTAGAATGTTTTATGGCAGTAAATCCTTTTAAGAATTTTTTAAGATAAGTAAACTTGAAATTTGAGAATCACAGCATTCTGTAACACTCCAAATCATCCCTGTGATTCCAAATTCAGCAGTTATCAGAGGTTGAGGGGAGTCTGAACCTACAGGAAAGAGAAACATGACTTCAAGAAGCCAANACTCCTTGTCTAGACACCCTAAGGANAGCCCTCCTCAGAGTCTGTGTACTGAGAATTATGTGTAAAGTGACAATTTTGACATTTCTCAGAGGGAGCGTCCAGCCTGGGCCTGGGTATACCCAAGGATCTGCTAGCTATAGATGCTATATAGAGAAGTGCCAGAAGTGACAGTGGCTGGTGTCCAGTAGCTCTGCACATCCCTTGGCCACCACTACTGACCACACTTGAGTGATTTACATGACTTTATCTTATGCATTACACCTTTGCAAACTGGATGCTCTAATGGTGAAAATAATAAAGACTTGACTAAAAATGTTAAGAAGCCAAGGAANAGTATGGAATGTTCTAGAAAGAGCTCCTTACCAGGCATCATATTATTATTATTATTTCCACAAGCTAAGACCTGAACAGTCATTCATTGCCTTCTTCCTTTTCTGGCTTGGAGCTCCTTGGAGAACAAGTCCAGTCTTGACCTCTGTCCTCACATCAGGAATCAGGAGATGTGAAAGGGGCGGGAACTCTCCTCACTTCCACAGCCCCCAGCTGAGGTTGCTTTCTGTCTCTGGAAGAAACATTTTGCAGAGCAATTTGGCAGTGTGAGTTAGGAGCCTGAAAACAGTTTAGGTCCTTCCACCTGGCAAGAGCCCACTCTGGAAAACCGCTGGAAGGAGTAAGTCAGCAACTTGGACTACCGTCCAAAGAAGGCTCAATGAAGCTTTATATACAGCCGTTAAAAGTTGGCAAGAGTGTGTCTGCCTGTCTCACCTTATGGGAATGGTTAAGTAATTACGGTGTGTCCAGGAGATGGGCTATGCCTCACAGTTTCAAGATGGCACCTCCAAGGCTATGTAACGATGTGGAAACATGGGATAGTTTCCATGGTGTTAAGTGGGAATCTATAACACAAAACCAAATACACAGAACAGTGAAAGTCCCTATAATGTGAACATATACAGAGAACTGGACAGGAATATAAACTGTCAACGGGAATTGCTCTGGGTGGTAAGATTACAGCTCATTTTTTATGCTGGCCTTTGTTACTGTCTATATACTGCCTTTATAGGTTTTTAAGTGACTGAAGAGAAATTTCTACCAAGAAAAAANAAAGACTCCCTAGCTAGCTGAGATGAATACCTTTTCTGTGTGGAACATCAGTTGAACGTTGAGGTGAGAATCCCAAGCCCCTACCCTGGCCTGACAGCTTTGCCTTGGGGAGTTGAACTTGGTGTGGAGTTCCCAAGAGCACAATGGAGCACAAGATGAGGGGGAACCCAGAAGGTCTGCAGGAATAGTCAACCCAAGGGGTGTCAGCACCCCTGACTTAGACTACCCNGCCAAGGGGGAACCCAGAAGGTCTACAGGAATAGTCAACCCAAGGGGTGTGTCAGCACCCCTGACTTAGACTACCCCGACGCTTGTCTTTTTTAAAAACACTGTAAGGGCAGCAAGAAGTTCTGTAACTACTGTGTTTACACGGGGAGATTGTCTTTCATGAAATGCCAGGTATCCGCACAGAGCTGAGGGAGCTGAAGGTGGGCATCCACTCCAGTGCTGGCTGTGAGGAAGGCAGCAGCTTCCACCTCATGAGACAGCTCTCACGAGTGCTGAAGCTTCTGGAGGACAGCCTGTCCCTGGTGGTCACAGTGAGCACATGGAGGCGTGGCTTCCGTTTAGATAACACAGCGTGCCTCTCCAATACAGCCAAAGAAGCTGTCTTCTACACACTAACATCTGGAATACAACCCATTATTCTTACTTTAAAAAGGGAAGCCAAGCCTGGGGTGGTGACACACACCTATAATCCCTGCTCAGGAGCCAGAGACAACAGGATCCCAAGTTCCAGGCCAGCCTGGGCTACATAACAAGA
>LZPO01107906.1:793156-805072 GCA_001675575.1 Neotoma lepida
GAGAGAGAGAGAGAGAGAGAGAGAGCGCTGAGTGGGTATCAGGGAATCAAAGTGCCTCCCGACATTAAGACAGGATCCTCAGACTTTTTAAAAGGATGAGCTGTGGGCTATAAGCTTAGGATAGGACATTTTCTTGTGTCTAGTCATTTCTCTGAATGAAAAACATGAAGACATTTCCCCCATCCAGGCTTAGATGGAGTAAACTTCACCTGAACTTGACCCAGCTCAGTGATGAATACGTGACATCCTTTAATCCCACAAATCACATGACCCAGGGCTACAGTGGGGCCCAGGAGTCTACTCCTGCCATGAGGTTTGCAAGATTAAACTGATTTCCCAGGGAGGAAGCCAAAGGATTCTATGAGAAGTAACTACTTTGTACTTTAAATAGTACACAGACTTATGAACCATAGTTGCCATGGGTCAGCCAGAGTGGCCCAGGGGACCATAGTTGACATGGGTAAGCCAGAGTGGCCCAGGGGACCATAGTTGACATGGGTAAGCCAGAGTGGCCCAGGGGCTGCCCAAACCCAGTGTGCCCAAAGGGTGTGTGGATTCTACAAATGTTACAAGAAGTTTCAATCTAAGTCATGTCAACAACTATTTTGCCCCCAATACTTTTCTTTTAATTGGGAGTCGGTTTTTACCAGATGTGAGACACGGTGTCATCGACCCCCATTCCAAGTATTCAGCAGAAACCTTCCTTGCTCCACAACGTTCATCTTGGATTTAAATTTGACCGTGCCTTTCCCCAGAGCACATGAGCTAAAGGTCGGGAACTCAGCGGTCCAGGACACTGCAAATGTCTCTGCCATTAATCACTTCCCACAGATATTTTTCCCTCTGGCCTTCAGGCATTATCTCAACATGGGAGGAACTTGAGACTGCCACGAGAGGCATGGGCATAAAACTGACAAGTGAGGATTCAAAGGACACTTGAGAGACTTCACACACACACACACACACACACACACACACACACACACACACATTGTAATAGGATGGATGTGTCTCCCTCAGTAATACTTTATGGAGCCTAGAGTTCAAAACAAGGTCACCTCATCCACATGGTACCATCTTTTCCCCCAAAGCTAAGTAACTTAATTACATATGGGATCCTATAAGATGTCTCTAAGGCCACCACACAGGTAGATTGCTATGGGTTTCAGGAAGGCCAGTGATGAATTCTGACTGAGCTAATGGTGTCCATTTTGATACAAATGGAACAGCTATCTCGGAAGACAAATTTGGTGAAATCTTACAGAACTTAAACATGTACCTCTATATGGCCGAGTAATCGCATTCATGAGTATTTTACCCCCTCAAAAATAAATAAATAAAAATAAAAACAGAAGCCCACAAAAAGGCCCACTAATAAACACACATAGTAGCTTGGTTCATAATTGCCCCAAACTGCAAATTGTTCAAATATCCAACTTGTGGAGGGAAAGTCTGTGACAGATTCCTACAGTGCAATCCCCCTTGGCCATCAACAGGGATCCCCTACTAACTCATGAGGACATGAACAAGTCTCAAAAGTACAACAGTGAGTAAAAGAACCCAGACATAAACAATGACACACTGTTTGGTGTCATTAAAATTCTACAAAAGGCAAAACTATAGTGATAGAAAGCAGGTCCCTGATTGCTGGGACCCAAGAGAAGGATGGGATTACAAAAATGGTCAGAAACTTGTGTGGGGTGGTAGGAGTCTGTGTGTCTCAGTTGTCACTGGCGGTTGTATGATGATATACATGGACAATTACCAGAATTCATAGCATATACAGTAAGNGATCTTCCGAAATCCACCAGCAATGTACATGAACTGTCCCAAGGNGAAGGCGCTGACAGGCTTCGAGCATCTGCCTCAGGGCATAACACACCGCAGGGAAAGGAGTCCTCAGAAGCAGGAGCGAGCTTGCGTAGCTGCAGCTCTTACATCTTCAGATTCAACCCACTGCAAAATATTAAAGAAGAGAAATCAATAAAAGTAACAATACCACATTAAAAAAAATAATACCACTAATTTTCATTTAGCAATTTGACAATATTTACATGATACTTTGCATTATAGGTATTGAAAGTCCAGAGGTGATTTAAGGTCAACAGGAAGACAAGCATAAGCTATATGCAAATACTGTCCTATTCTATGTAAGGACCCTGGAACCACTTTTCCCCCGGACATNGAGGGATGATGGTATAACAAGCATAAATGCTGAGCCATGGCAACACGGCATTTCTGTAAGGTATGCCAAGATTCTCTCTTTCTTCCTCTCTAGAAAACCACCCCGGACGCTGTTTCTTTCTTAGAGGACAAACACCGCAAGCTGGTTTGCTATTTATCCAGATGCTGCACATGCACAGAGCCTGGGAAAAGTTTGAGCAAGAGTGAAGGGCACCACAGCTGACATGTGGAGGTCAGCAAACTGACCACAGGCTCTTCCCATCACCCTGCTCACTGGAAAGGTGTTAGCAAGCAGGGGATCAACACTACCACATGACATGCCAACAGTTGGTACCAATTTCTGTGAAATAACAGAGAAACCAGCACAGACCCTCTTGAAGCCAAACCCTGAATAATGCCAACAATACCACAGTGGCCCCCAAATTAAAGGTTGCAGCCTCTAGTCATCAAAGAGCTACCCTGGAACCTAGCCAGGATCCTCGGTCCCTGCTGAACACTGCCCCACATGCCCTTTGGAAGCCACAGAGGGTGTTAGGCTTTTGCAATCAAACGCTGATGAATTTATTTGAAAACAGAGTAGGGTAACTGATGTTCAGGCCAGTGAAGAATATGCCATCTTTGAGTTTCCCTGGGATCCTTGTCCAGGGCCTGGTCCAACTCCGTTCTTCCTTCCTCCAAGGGACATACTTTTCACCCCTCTTCATGTTGCTGGTTCCTCCATGTGCTGCTATTACTTAACTCACAGGACAAGAGCTGTATGAGGCGAAAGGCTTGAACTAGGTAATAAAACATGCAGTGTCCAACTTGTGTGTGGCAGAGCCCAGACTGCATTTAGCCCTCACGATCTCAATAGTGTAGATTAGAGGGAAGATTCTCTATTTCTCAGACCACCCTGCATTCCACACTTGCAGGTGCTATTAGGTGGTGTTCTAAATCACCCACTCCAAAGCTCAGCTGCACCCAGCAGCCAACAAGCCAGGATTAAGGAAGTCATGGTTAAAATAAACCATGTATTCTGTTGTTGATGTTGATACTGTTGTTTGAAATGGGATCTTGGTATATAGCCCAGATTAGCCCCAAAGTCAAGACTCTTATGCCCCAGCTTCTCGGGTGCTGGGATTACGGCAGAATACCACCATGTCTGACCCAAGAAGCACCAATGAGTGGTGGTGTGAGCCCCATTAAAATGCTGGACTGTGGATGCTGGAGGAACCTCTGGTGTTTACCAGGCCATGTAATGGGTATAAGGTTCTAGTTCTGTGAGGCTCAAACAGTCCTGGATGCTGGTTGTGAAGGTGCTTAACACTACTGAACTATACACCCTTCAAGTGGTGAAACTGTCTAAGCTTGGTGGCACATGCTTGTAATCCCAGAGCAGGGAGATTATAAACTCTAGTCTAGCCTGGGCTACAGTGCAGGACTCTGTCTATAAATAAATAACGTTGAGATGATGAGCTTCATACTGTATGTATTTTATCACTATTAATTATAAACTCTAGCCCAGCCTGGGCTACACTGCAGGACCCAATCAATCAATCAATCANTCAATCACTCAATAAATAATGCTGAGATGATGAGCTACATACTATATTTATTTTACCACCATTAAAATTTTTGTGCCAGCCGGGCGGTGGTGGTGCACGCCTTTAATCCCAGCACTCGGGAGGCAGAGGCAGGCGGATCTCGTGAGTTCGAGGCCAGCCTGGGCTACCAAGTGAGTTCCAGGAAAGGCGCAAAGCTACACAGAGAAACCCTGTCTCAAAAAACAAAACAACAAAAATTTTTTTTGTGCCAAGTTTCTGCACGTACTGTAACCCTTGTCGCCCCATCATTGGGCAGGTTCACTTTTTGTTTGGCTGAGCTATGTCTCTTCTTCAGCTTCAGATCCAGCGGGTGCCAATTTTATTAATGGTAGAATGAAGTTCAAATCAACCCTCCTCCCGAGAAAAGACTAACTCTGGCACGTTNCCGGGACAAAAGAATAGGCAAGAAGGCATGCATTGGTGCAGAAGGTGCTGGATATTGCAGGCAGGTGACCTGGACACCAGACACCAGGATGGGACCTGTGGAGGGAGGAAGGGAGTGGAGCAGACAGGCAGCCTTCAACCACATTACAATCCACAACATGTGTTATCACTGTCTTTCTGGATTCTAAATGTTTCTTTCAATGAGTCACGAAGGTTGACTGGCTGTTGGATTTTAAAAAACTAGCAGGGTTTTCCTTATATAGATTGTCCTCAGGAGACCTCTGGCTGAATGCTCTCTCCTCCCTCCTCCCCAGCAAGCAGCTGCTTCTTAGCATGTGTGTTTACAGAAATACCAGTAGTCATTGTATGTTCCTTGCCATGTGATTAAGCACTGCCATAAAGCCCTGGCTAGATTAGAAAAAGATCTTTCCCTTCTGAGAAGTGTGGACCCAAACTAGTGTCCATGATGGACAGCTTGTGCCACCTACTGGCCAATGATGGTATCACATGCCCAATGTCTGCCTAACCTAGGAGAGGTAGCTAGAAAATGCGACCCCAGGAGTGTGCACAGTGTGTGGGTACACACACACATGTGCATATACACACACTCACACACAGAATCATACATTTTGGCATTATAACACATAGTGTATACTCAGCCATGGGGATGAGTAGAGTCTATTCCACTATGACTGATAACTTTCATTTACAGCATTGTCCATGTAGCATAGGCCAAACAGTATCTCCTTTGACAGTTAGAAATAGTATATGAGAGGCTGGAGAGATGGCTCAGTGCTTAAGAGCACTGATTGCTTTTCCAGAGGACCCAGGTTCAATTCCCAGCACCCACATGGCAACTCACAACTGTAATTCCAGTTCCAGGGGACCTGACACCCATGGCAAAACACNAATGAACATTTAAAAAAAGAAGAAAGAGGAGGAAACAGTGAGACAAACTCCATTATTCTTATTTTAGAGATGGACGATCTGGGACATGGAAAGTTTTGCTCACAGTGGTAAGTGTCCTTCCGCTAGGCCAGTGGGTCAGAAGCATCACTGGATATGTATTGGGAGGAGGAACTATAATTTAAATTACTACTTTTGTCCCCCTATTTTTTAATTTAATTTTATTATTTTATGTATATGGGTGTTTTGCTTGCTTTTCATCTGTGCATCACATGCATACAGTATCCAAGGAGGCCAGAAGATGACATCAGATCCTCTGGTACTAGTTACAGACGGTAGTGAGCTGCTATGTAGGTGCTGGGCACTGAACCCTGGCCCTTAGAAAAAACAGTCAGTGCTCTTAACACTGATCCATCTCTCCTGCCCACCTCCTCCATTCAAAGTAAACACACCACTGTAAAGGTATCTAGAGTACTCTGAAGAATCCAAAAGATCCTACTTAAGCAGGGGCTGGAGAGATGGTTCAGCAGTCAAGAGCCCGGGCTGCTCTTCCAGAGGACCCGGGTTCAGTTCCTGGTACCTACATGGCAGCTCACAACTGTTTGTAACCCCAGTTCCAGAGGATCTGACGCCCTCACATAGACATACATACAGGCAAAACACCAATGCACATGAAATAAAAGTAAATAAATAAAAGAGTCCTATAGCGAATGGCAGCCCGTGCTTCACTCTAGGTTCCCCTGACAAGGTCACCACTTTCCAGACCTCACATGCTGCATCAGGTGACTGTGTCCTCATTCCCTGCCTTGCTCGTGATATCAACAAACATGTGGCTGTTTCTCCAACAAAAAATCAACTTTGCATCATGAAAGATTGTTACCACTGAGGATATTCCTGCTCCGAGGCACCTTCACAAGCATTTGAGAATAGTGACAGCAAACATGTAAAATCTCCAAGTGTGACAAGATTACACCTGTGGAAATAAATGGCCGAATTAAAAAAGGACTTAAAAAAAATCAGTGGTGTCTGTTGAGAACCACAGTTGAAAGTTAGGGAAAGAATTAGTTGCCATGGCAACCTCCCCAGTGACAGACCCATCCCTTCAAGAACCTTCTACACATTGCTGCTTCTTCCTCTCCTACCTCTTTCTAGTGGGTCGTGGGCAATGATCAACAGCCTCNCTTGTCTTTACTGAAGGGAAAGGTATAAGACCCTCAGACTTATCCCACTGCTTCCCCCTGGCGTAGTCAACGGCTTGTCTCTGTCCAAAGTCAAGGCAGCCTCCCGCTAGCGTGAGGTAGAGGTGGTGACTTCTCTTCACAGCATCAACTTGACTGGAACGCAGAACCTGGGATGTGATTGGCCTGCANAGTGCAACCCAGGGGGGATGGCNCTGTCTACTTACGAACTTCTAGAACTTGGGGTTCACCTGGAAGCACAGATTCCTTGTAGTAGAGATTTCAAAATAATGTCCATGTCATTTAGTAATTTATACCCATCAGTGCCACCTAGTGCCTGTTTTCTTATTAGACATCTATAGCTGAACCCTGAGGACTGTTGTTGCTCTCAAGAGAACAAGAAGGTTGCTGGCCAAGGTTCAAGGCAGAAAACGGGATGGAGATTCCGTTCCCAGGCACCATTCTCATATTTTCAGTGGTGTGTTAAAGGAAGGCGTAAGAGTCCATATCCACAGGAAATTGGGAGGCAGAGCTAATAAAAGTCCTTATATATAATCTATCTCTCACCCTCTCTCTCTCCCTTTTGCCCCATCCCCCTTTCTCTGTCCCAGTACCAACCGGAAACCATGAAAGTGGTTCACAAGGAGGATCAGACACAACGCTGTCTCGTGGCCCTGCTGCTCCAATGTTTCTGCAAACATCAGCACATGCCTTTTTCCTGAAACACAGCTGTCCTACTTTGTTTTCCATTATTGCGATAAAGACTGTAGCTCAAAGTAACCTGGGGAAGAACTGGTTTACTTCAGCTTACACATCCCAAGTCACAGTCCATTGAGGGAAGCCAGAGCAGGCACTCGGGGCAGAAACCTGGAGGTGGAGCTGATGCAGGGACCATGGAGGACACTCACTGCTTACTGGCTTGTTTCTTGTGCCCTGCTCTGCCTGCTCTCTTACACTACCAGGACCAGCTGCCCAGAGGTGGCACCACTGGGCCCTCCCACATTAATCATTAATTGAGAAAATGCCCCACAAACTTGCCTACAGGCCAAGGCAGGGATTTTCACAGTTGGCATTCCCTCTTCCCAGATGACCCTGGCTTGTCTCAAGTTGACAAAAATAAAATAAAATAAAATAAAATAAAATAAAATAAAATAAAATAANANAATAAAATCTAACCAGGACATAAGGGAAAAGAAAGCAACAATCTGTTGGTGCTGCAGAGAGCAACGAAGCAAGGAAATGAAAAAAACAGGCGAGAAACTCCAGTGAGAGCAGCCCACAGGAGGGAATACAAGGCTACACTCACCTACCCAGCAGTGGAAGGGAGCTGAGAAGCACAGAGATGTGGTGGCACCAGGAGAGGGCGGCATGGGCAGAGCAAACCAGACAAAAGAAGACATAAACACTCAGTGATGTCACTGAGGAAGCAACATCCAGCACGGGCATTTAGACCAAAAGCACCCACTGACGGACCTATGAGAAACCTCAGGCTCATCCTCAGAAAAACAGCTGCTCATTCACTGAGTGTTTACTGAATAAATCCCTAGTACACACCAGCCTTGTGGACACAATATCCATGTCAGCCTTGTCTCTATGCCCAAGTGGCTCACACTCAAAGGGAGGGTGTTNAAAAAAAAAAAAACATACAGCCATGCTCTGAGCACAGTAGAATGCTCCAGAAAGGAAGCATGAGGCAGAGGTCTGTCTGAGCCAGGACACCTGGACAGGAGCAGCTGAGAAAGCAAGCCTGGGGAGGTGACCCTTGAGTAGAGCATGTGTGGGTGTTAGCTTGCAAGGGTGTCTCAAGGAGAGGGAAAAGTTCTTGGAAAACTCNGAATGCAAGACTCAGATCATGACCATTGGATAGCTGCTCAAGGAGAGAAGCAGAAAGGGGCTGGTTTAGCCTGCATGATGAAAATGTCACATTGGGACCAAGCAATGGGAGCCCACTGAGGACACAGTCAGACCTACTCTTGGAAACCACTCCAGCTTCAGGTTAGACAGTGGCTTGATAAAAGGGAAGGAGGCAAGTCTGAATTCTTCGGTCACCCCACTGAAAGACGGGAGGCTTTGGATTTCTGAGGCTCTTGGAAAGTAGAGATGGGAAGGTTCAAGGAGATGGTGGACATGTGCTTTAAGGAAGAGAGTTTCAGCACAGGTCAGTTTGAAACTAGTAATATGGACATTGTCTTGAATACACCAATGGGAGAGGGAAGAAGCCACTATGGAGCATCAGGGGCATCAGGTGTCTTCACCATGGGGGCCATAAATGGAAAACAGAGCCATGCAGAACAATGGAATTCAATAGAAGAGAATACAGCAAGATAATTAGNGAGACCAGTCCCAGGACTATCCAGCATCTGGGTGGGTACATGGGAGAGACTTAGAAAGGACTGATATCTTGGTCTCTTCTGTTTGGGCAACAAAACACCTGATCCTGAGAAACCTAGAGGTTTATTTGATTCACAGCTTTGAAGGGAGAACATAAAAGATTGGGCAGCCCTACCAATTAGACCTCTGATGTTCTCCTGACACATCAGTTGTGAGCCTAGTCTTTAATGGCTGAAACATCCGTCCAGCCCTCTCTGAGGTTCTCAAGGGAGCCAGCATTAAAATGGCAGAAGTGTGCACTCCTGGCATTGTAAGAAACCAGACGGATGCAGGGCTTATTCTTGCTCTGTTAGAATGAATTTCTCTCAGAGTAACTGGAAATCCCATGAGAATTACATCAACCACTTCCACAGACCCCAATGAACTAACTATCTTTTAAAGGGACTACAACCTCCTAGTAGAGTCTAAATTGGCATCAAATCTCCAGCACATGACACTCAAGCCTCCTCGAAGCCATAGCAGGCCACTAGGAATGTTGGNACATCAACTATGTTTAAAGGCTCCAAACCAAAGATGCTGGTACTAAGTGATGACAAATGATAGAGCCAAGAAGTGCCTAGTGGGATGTCACAGTCACAGGGTGGCTTTAGAAGGCCCTTCCCGGCCACCTCAGCCAGGCTGAAAATGGATGACAACACCTGAAGAAAAGTGAGTCATTAAAGTCTGTCTGAATAGTGACTTATGTAATGGCGGTATTCAGAAAGCTGGTGTGAAGAGGCCAAGCAACTGGCTTTTTGTAGAAAACATAAATAAATTCTTGACTACTAAACATGTAAGATGGTGACATTTTCACAATTTAAATATGGCTGCCTAATCACATTGGTGTGCCCTCTGCAATGGTCTTATGGTGTCCAGGGATATCTACACTGCAAAAAGACTAGAAAGGTGCAACAGTTGGGACACTATCCCACTAGGGGACACTCTAAGACACTCTAAACATATCCCACTGCTCCTGAGGGCCTGACAACATCCCATGGACCTTTGCAGCTAACAAATAATCATGCTTCAGCCAGTCCTCCCATGGACACCAGGGTAAGTGGATAAGAAAATGAGACTGTGTTGTGTTGGTCCAGGAACCAAGGATTCATGAATTCATATTCAATGCCAACGTGTTTTTACAGTTGACATCATGGGACAACAGTACAAGCAGAGCACTACTCTCTTCCCTTCCTTCCTCCTGTCTGCATTCTCTTCTACCTAAACGGGGAAACACTCCTACTTGGCCTTTTACACAAATTGATGATTTGGAAAGAAACGAGGCCTGGTAACACCATGGTTATTTTCAGTCGGCTGGGTGAACATCCAGCCAGACAGCCAGGGCCGTTTACATAAGAGCACAGTCAAAATAATGTATTTTAAAGTCCTTATGGCCTGTTGGGAGAAGCATCCCTTTACCGAACACTTCCCCTGCCTACCCATGCCAGGATTTCTCTCCCCACTCTAATCTGCAGTGACATCTCATTGGCACATGGTCCCTAGAAAGCCACAATCCCATGCCAAAGGTCCTTCCTCCATGTGCTAATGGTCCTCTCTTGTGCCAATAGTCCATCCTCCACATGTCAGTGCTTCTACTCAGTGTTCACAATCACTCTTTTCTGTGTAATGAACAAGTCCTCTGTGTGACACCCCCTTACACACACACACACACACACACACACACACACACACACACACACACACACACACACACGATGCTGGATATGACTATGCTTTCCCTTTTCTGTCCACTTACTTGTAAATTACTTGTGTCTTCATAGTTACTATACTTTATAATGAACTGATGTTTGGACCTGGCTTTTCTTTCCAGTCTGGTGACCCTTGCCTGAGTTTATATCGCACTGCTTACTACCTAGAGGGAGTACTTGATAGTCTACCCAAGCCTCTTGCAATACTGTAGTTGAACATCTCTGATTGGTTTCTATGCTAGGACAGGATATCACATTCACCACCAGGCTAACCTGCAAGACTCCAGAGCCCACACACTACAGGGATGTGTGAGGCTGTTGGAGTCTCACTGCCTCTCACCTCTTCTCCATACCAGGCAGCCAGCACCATTCTAGAAGAGTTGTGGGGCTACACACCAGGATTTAGCATTTGATCTTACAGAGCCTCACCTTACCTCCTAGGCCAGGCTGCAGTGACTGAAGATCCAGGTCCTGTCTGTGGGTGGCCAGACAGTAGTTCAGCCTGGTAGTAGGATTGCAGGCAAGTGCCACCATGCCCACCTCAGAAACAGGACTTTGACAAAGGGGTGAGAGCAAAGAGAGCTTTGTCAATAATGACACTGGAGCAAGAGTAATTCCACAGTGCAAACCTAAATCAACTCACACATCTCTCATGTCTACACAAACCACTTACAATAAACTTGTACTGGGATGTGGACTTAGTGGTAATCTTCAAAACTTTTGAAAACACACACNTACCTCCACAGAACTAAATACATTTCATGAAAATGTACAACTTTGACTCTGTGAAAGACCTTATCAGGAATACACAGACACGCTCTGGGGAAGGGGAAAGATGGGCAAATCACACATCTGACAAAGGACTTNGACCNAGGTTGTAGAAACTGTGCAAAAGGGAGCTGGAGATGACTCTGTGGATAAAGTAGGTGGGCTTCATGATGAGCATGAAGACGAGAGTTTGGTGATCCAGCACTCACGTAAAAAGTACAGCTTGGGGCCAGCTCAAAGAGGGGAGACAGACAGATCCCAGGGGCTCGCTGGCCTATCTGCCCAGCCAACACAGAGAGCTCCAGAATCATTGAGAGGGCGTGTCCCCTAAAAGAAGTTGTAGATGCAATTGTGGAAGATGATAACACCTACCTCAATCCTACACATACACACAGAGACATGCACACACACACACAGATGCACACACACACGAACACACATACACACACACACACACAGAGACATGTACTCATGCATGAACACACTCAGCCACAAAATTCTACATTAAAAAGAAAACAACTAAATTAGAAAAGACATGGCCAGACAGTTCTCCCAAAAGGACACATAGGGAACTATATGGAAAAATTATCATTTACTATTAGAAAGTGTCTTAAAATAACAACATAATACATGGTAAAGTATAAAGCCATAGTACCATGAACACTGCCCATGCAGTAAGCCAAGCTGCTCATCCACTTCTGATTAAGAGCAAAATGGCAGTGCATTCCAGAGCAGAGAACAGCGGGGCTTACAAAAGAAACCTGCACTGCTGTGGCCTGATGTCAGGATCCCAGATGCCACGTGTTAGAGCCTTTCTCCAGCGTTCTGGGTGTGGTG
>LZPO01107907.1:37464-61425 GCA_001675575.1 Neotoma lepida
AGTTTTTTTCCCAGGCATTTTTATCTTTGCTCTGAGTCTCTATCCCAGGTAACATCCAGGAAACATCCTGGTCTGCCGGTTCCAAATGTACTCTTGTATGGTACTCAACCAAAACGGGCTGCTAGGTGCTTCTGGACCCCAAGAACTGCTGTGACCCAGAGCCCTCCAGGCCCAAAGGTGCTCTCCAAGAAGCCTGTTCCCTTTCATAGCTGGCCACGATTTGCCTGATTTTGCTAGCATTCATTATTGTGTTGGCTAGTTTTGTGTCAATTTGACACAGGCTAAAGTCATATGAGAAGAACTCTCAACTGAGAAAATGCCTGTGTCATAGTGGCCTGTANGCAAGTCTGTAATGCATTTTCTTAATTAGTGGTTGATTTGGGAAGGCCTTGCCCATTGTGGGTGGTACCACCGTGGACTGGTGGTCCTGGAGTGTATAAGAAAGCAGTTTGAACAAGCCATGAAGAGAAAGCCAGTACTCACCACTCCTCCATGGCCTCTGCATCAGTTCCTACCTTCAGGTTTCTGCCCTGCTAGAGTTTCTGCCCTGACTTCCCTCAGTGATGGACTGTAATGTAGAACTAGAAGCTGAAATAAACCCTTTCCTCCCAAAGGTGCTTTTGGCCAAGGTGTTTTATCACGGCAATAGAAACCCTAACTAGGACAATTGTCTATACTTTTGTGCTTTGCTCTCAGAAAAGCCCAGACTTTCCTGTTGCCATCTTCTGATTTATGTTCCATAGTCTATCGCTAGCTGCCTGTAGTGGGCACTGGAATTGATGGCAGCTCCTACTGACACATTTAGGTAAAGAGGAAAAAAAAGAATCTTGGATTTCTTTTCAGGAGCTGCCATTCTCTACCCTAAACTCTTATGGTGCAGGTCGGTTTTGATACCTGTCAACTCTTGGGTCTCCATTAGCTAAAACCAATTAGGAACTACGATTGGCTCAAGCAAAACCACACAGCTTTACTGGGCCCCAAGGACTCAGACCCAGAACCCTTTAACCACCGAAAAANGGTGTGTCTTCCTGCTGGAATGTGACTGTGGATGAGGGAAGCTCTGGTGAGGCCGTTGCTTCCAGTGGCCCTCAAGGAGGAAGATGTCAAAGTGTGTATGTGGGGAAGAGCTGGACTGAATGAAAACATGAGGGGAAAAAAATCTCTCCTAGCAACATTGCTTCAACTCCTGCACCTAGAGGGACCTGAAATTAACTTCTCAGCTTTGTGACCCACAAAACTAAAACACCCAACACTTCACTTNTTTATTTTACCTTTGGGTGCTGGATCTGGAACTCGGGCTCCCAGCATGCCCGGCAAGCACTCTGTCGCCGAGCTGTATCCACACTTCTGGTAGGATGCTTACCCTGTTTTGAACACTCTCCCCAAAGCTCCCTTCTGCTTTGCTCTCTGCTCTGCATCAGCCTAGGTGTGGACTCTGGTGCATGCTCATTCCTTGACTTTCTTGAACTTTGGATTGATGGCACTTTGCTGTACTTGATCGGGTCTCCTCACGGGAATGATTTCTTCGAATCCTACAGTCCCACCGCCTATCTATAACGCTGACTTCTTGCCCATTGACACCATCCTCAGGCAGACTCCAGATTTTGGCTTCTNATTAGGCACCTCTGAGACTGCATCACGACAATGCATGTCTGCCAAACTGTGCAAATTGCTAGAGCTTGCTGGGCTGTGTATCACAGGCTACAATCCTAGTGATGCAAGAGGCAGAATCCGGAGAATTGTAAATTGAACACTTTCCTGAACTACAGAATGAGGCTTTACCCTGGGCAAATTAGAGAGACCCTGACCCCAAATAAAACNCAGAATGAGGGGTAAGGGTGTAGCTCAGTGGTAGAGCACTTGTTTAGCATGTGCAAGGCAAGTTTAATTCCTAGTACTGCCAAAAACATTACTAACATTGATTCACAATTGTCCACAAGAAAGGCTTTTCTTCACTCATTAATTATGCTTATATGTGCTCAGAACTCAGGGAAGAGCTCCATGAGCCTTTAGAGATTTGCTTATTTATTTTATGTGTTCCTGAATGTATGAACATGTACCATATGCGTGCAGGTGTCTGCTGAAGTCAGAAAAGACATCAGATCTCTTGGAGCTGGAGGTATAGGCAGTTGTTAGCTGCCCAGTATGGATGCTGGGAACCAAGCCCGGGTCCTCTGTAAGAGCAGCAAGCACTCTTAACTTCCGAGCTACCTCTCCAGCCCCTCATCAGGACCATGGTGTGTTGATCTTTGTGTNAACCTTGGACCTCTTAGGAAAGTGTGCCAGTTTCTTTTCTGTTGCTATGACAACCCTGACCAAAACAAAGGANAAAGGGTTCCAGACGGATAGAGTCCATCATGGTGGGGAAGATGTTGCAATGACAGGGAAGACGTGGTGGCAAGGGCCGGGAGCTGGCTGGTCACATTGCCTCTGCCCTCAGGAAACAATTAAATAACAGCAAGTGAGACCAAGCTATAAAAACCTCAAAGCTCGCCCCAGTGATGTACTTCTTCCAGCAAGCCCCACCCCCTAAGGCTTCCGTAACCTTGCTAGACAGCACCAATTATTCAAACACACGGTAAGCCTACTGGGGACATTTCATATTCATACCACAATAAAAGAGACTCAGTCTCTCCTTAATCCTCACCTTAAGGGAGAACCCGAGAGAAGACAGACAAGGAAGTTGTTTGTGCTTCTTTGGGGGAATATGATGGAGACCGCCTGTAATTCAGACATCGGTTCTACTCCAGTTTCTAATATTAACTGAAAGTCTGGGTTCACACATGTTGATAAAACCCAGTGAATTATCTGAAAGCCATTCCTGTTGAAGATACTCATATTCCTGAGAGTGCCAGCAGTAGCCAAGGTGCCATGAGGAAATAGCACCTCATCTTTCTGGGTTATCCTGGAAGGCAGGGTGAGCCCCGGATTAGCCTTTCTTGCTTTTACATGAAAGTACCAGAGACTGAGACTCACGGAGTTGTTTGTGTGACAGGGGCTGAAGGGCTTGAAAGTAGCTTAAGTTGCCTTCTTGATATCCACAGAATGGAAGCAAGGTCCAAGAAGCTCCAGCGACTTGCCCAGGGTCACACAGGGTCAGGATAAACTGCTCANTCTCTTTGCAAAGCAGTGTCCTTTGACCACATCCCTTTGGAGATTTCTAGTCACTGGGAGAATTTCCACAAGACTCTATGTGACAGAGGACATACTAGAGTCAGGAAAAAGTCAGGTTTAAATCATTCATGTAAGAAGTTATTTCCAGGAGCTGGAGACATGGCTCAGTCAATGAAGTGCCTACTGCACACGCATGAGGACCTAAGTTTAAATCCCTTGAACACACATAAAAAGTTAGGCACGGTGGCAAGTGTAATCTTAGCACTGGGGAGGCAGAGACAGGAGTCTGTTGATCAGTTAGTTCTGCTGAATTGGGGAGCTCCAGGTTGCATGAGAGACCCTGTCTCAAAGGATAAAGTGAAGAACAGTTGAGGAAGACACTAAACCTTACCTCTTGCTTCCGTACACACGTAAACACATGTCCATACGCCACACATCCACACACCTACACACAGAAAATGTATCTATTAGTTCATGTAGGATAATTAAGTTCTTCACATAACATCCATTGGTGATTACTCCCAGGCAATGGGTTGGCTGATCAGTTCTTGTCATGGTTGGGCTAGGGCGCCTCCTAGCAGCTTTCACTCCTGTGTCTCCTGTTAAATGGAGACGGCTTGTCTAGAAGGAGTTGGGCTGTGATGATTAGGTNTGCTTTTGTGTATCTTTCAGCCTCCAACAATATGGCCTGGGTTTGTTCATGGGACAACTTGGAAGATTATAAGGAATAAGAATGTCCAAGATATCTCAAGAGGTCAGTGGTATGCTGTCACTTCCGTTACTTTCCGTTTACCAAAGTGAGTCACAGCCTAGCTCAGATTCAAGGCATGAGCAAATGGAGTCCAGCGCTGAGTTGAAGGAGCTATGACATGACATTGCAAGAGTCACAGAGCCGGGGAGGGGAGAGAAAGAGGAGAGAGAGAGAGAGAGAGAGAGAGAGAGAGAGAGAGAGAGTCTTTAGTCTTGAGACAATAAGCAGGGACATTTTGTAAATTCAGGGAACTTCACGACCAGGGAGAGCAGCCTGACCTTCAAGGACGGCAGAGCCAGGTCTCTCCCCAAGACCATTCAAGTGGCAGACCTTGATTGGTCTCTGTTCCTGGGATGAGAACACACTGGGTAATGGTATTCTTATTTCTGTGTTAGAAGACACAAGGTTTTCAGTACAGACAAAATATTTCTTAGAAAAACCATCTCAAAAAGACTACACCAGCAAAAGGAGCCCCGCTTCTGGCAGTCACAAAACTCTCCGTTCCTTCAGCACAGCTCACCTCCAGGAGTCAAGGCCACCACTACTCTCTTCATTCTGTTCTGAGCTGCCCTAGTTTCATGGCTTCACGGTAGCTGGTGTCCATACAGTTTGGTTCAATTGCACATAGGTCATTGACTTGTCCACAGCTGATGTTCACTGCATAGCTTCTGAGGGTCAGGCTCTTGGTCAGATGCCTTAGGTATGCAGAGTGAGAATGGCAATCATAGCCCATGTCTTCATCTTGCTCACTGTCTAGTGGGAAAATAGGGCAACAGATGGTGAAGCTGTCCAATATACAAACATACAGCCTGTGATAAATGATGTGAAGGGGAAAAAATGATTTATCAGAGGATTAAAAAGTTGTCTTAAAAATCTCTTTCCTAATTCATATTGGAATTTAGCTGTCATTGCACTAGGATTAGGAGGTTGGGACCTTGAGAGGCCACCCTCCAGTGTTATTAAGGAGGTGGCCGTGTGTGGGAGGGTGGGGGGTACTAGGCACTGACTCCCAGAGCCTAGTACATGCTGGGTAAGCACTTCACCATAGAGTTCCAGCCCCAGCCCAAGTCTGGCCTGTCTGGTCTCTCTCATCCTCCTCTTATCCACCATGGGATGCCGCATCAAGAAGATGGTTTGCCAGATACCCACCTTCTTAATCTTGGACTTTCCCAGGCTCTCATTCCATGAGCCAACACCTTTCTGTTTGTTGTAAAACTCCTCCATCTCCTGTTTTCTCTGGCAGTGACAAGAGGGATAGGGGCAGGAGGAGAAGCCGGTCCAAAGTGGGAGGCTGTGAAGGTCTTGGTTGAAGAGGTGATGCTGGGAGCTGCAGGATGAGCGGGAAGAGCTGTGCAGAGGGAGAATGAGTGTGGGTGAAGGTCCCGAGGCAAGAAAAAGCTGCTCAGTGGAACCGGANTGAATCATAACTACCAAACAAGATGAGCGTGTTGATCATGAGATTTGCTTCCAGAGCTGTGCTGTGGACTTTGCATTTTATTTTATTTTGAACTNTTTTGAATTTGCTCCTTGACAATTTCATATTCTGATGACTAAAATCTCCCACCCTCTCCAGTCTCCCTCCCTATCAGCCCCCAGCTACACTTCCTTTTCTACCATTTTGTTATGACCAAGTTTACCCAGGATCACCTGTGTGGCCATGGATTGAAAATTGTCTGTTGGAGTTTGGCAGGCTTCTCAACAAGCACAACTGAAGATAAGGACAGGACAGTCCCTTGTAGTTGGTTGTTTTTACTCTTTTGGCTCTTTACTCTTTGTGGGGCCCACCACTCAGCTTCCAGATAAATCACAAGGAGACTTGTTCTTTCTTATAAATACCTGGCCCTAGCTTGGCTTGTTTCTAACCAGCTTTTCTTAACTTAAATTATCCCATCTACCTTTTGCCTCTGGGCTTTATTTCTGTTTACCTTTCTTTACTTCTTACTCTGTGGCTTTCTATGTAGCTGGGTGCCTGGCTCCTGAAGTCCTCCTCCTTGTCCTGCTCTCCAGATTTCTCCTCCTCTTTATTCTCTCTGCCTGCCACCCCCCGTCCTTTCTCCTGCCTCGCTATTGGACATTAAGCTCTTTATCTGACCAATCAGGTATTTTAGACAGGCAAAGTAACACAGCTTCACAGAGTTAAACAAATGCAACATAAAAGAATGCCACACATCTTTGCATCATTAAACAAATGTACCACAGCATAAATGAATGTAACACATCTTAAAATAATATTCCACAACAGTCCCTCCTCCAGAATCCACCAGTAACCAGCATGTCAACAGGGAGGAGCAGATCCCTGTGGTCCCCTCCCAGATCTGTGATTGAGTGCAGTCAAGGTTCACAGCAGTTGTGGCTGACTGCACTGGCTATGGCACACCTGGAAGATAGCATTTCCCAGCCCTTGTCCCTATCTTCTGGTCATGCATGGGCAACAACAGNAGCNGTGAATTTTTGTGACAGCNGTCTTGTGTCTCAATGCCAGNCTTTCACAGTGACTCACCCCATCCTCCTCCAGCTTCTGCATTCTAGGAGACCAAGGGGGAAGCACCCTCTGATTCCCAGTCTCCAGAGGTGAAAAGTTTTGTGGGCCAGGCTTGGGGACCAGCCTAGACACAAACTCAATGTTACGTAGCCTCCCCGGACTGAGCTTTGTACTCCTGAACTGCAGCAGCTCCTTGCCAGGCCTGTGTGTGTCAGGCTCAGGACCCATCCTCTCTTTTCATGCCNNGGAGCTGAGATATGCCAGTCCAGCTCCCCATCCTCAGCCAGCCTGGCCTTTGTTTCCACCTCCTCTTTCCTGGCTTCTGGACCACACAGCTCCCCTTGCTCAAGACTCCCTCTCTTGCAGCCTGTAAACTCTTCCTTTCCTCTCTAGAAGTCCTGTCTCCCTCAGGATCACTAGCTCAACAGACGGGTGTTCAGCTTTTGGGGAATCTTATCTTCTTGGCCATTGCCATGGACCAGTGCTGCCAACACATTACCACCAGTTACCCCTTTTATTCCGACTTCAACTCTCTCCACCAACCTGATGTGTTGAGAGGCACTTCCCAAGGCCATCATATCCAATAACAACAGCTACCCTTTACCAAGCATTTTCTATATGCTAAGCTTTGCCTTAAGTGGTCTCTGTGTGCACAACTGCAGTGCAAGGGAGGCAGATTGTATTTTCTAAAGCTGATGACACAGCAGTATGCCTCTTGGAATTCCCTCCTCCCACTTAGAAGCAGAACTTAATTGTATTCCCCTTGAACTTGACCATCCTNTGACTCACCCATCATCAAGTGATGGAATGACTGGTTGATTCTAAAGTCTGGGTGATAAAACCAGTGTGTTTTCCCTTCTTAGGAAGGACTCTCTTTAGGAGTTGTTAAATGCCACATGAGAAACCATGCCCCAAGACTGCTTTTCTGGAGGGGCCACATGTAGGCACCACAACACCTCACTAAAATGTGAGGCAACAGCAGACACTGTGACTAGCCCTGTGATTCTTCCAGGCTGAATGTTCAGCTCAGTGGAAACTTCAGACAGCATCAAGCCTGGATGACTTCTCCTTTCAACTGTGGGTGTCCTTGTGCCCACTCTGCACAGCCCCGCCTTTCCCATGTGCCTGACCCACGAAATCGGGAGCAGTTGTTTTAACCTGCTAAGTTTTGGGGGTGGGGATTCATTATAAAGCAACGGTTTCAGAACCATCGGTGTTGCTATGGGTCATTGTTGTGGTGTGACTCTGCAATGTNCCCCACAGGCTCATGTTATGATGGCTGGTCCATAGCTTGTGGCAACATTTTGAAGACTGCAGGGNCTCTAGGAGGTGTGGGCTAGCTGGAAGAAATAGACTACTAGGAACAGGACCTTGACGTTTGTATCTGCATCTGGTTCTTGCCTGCTCCCTGCTACCTGATCTACTGGGGTGTAAGAATTCTCTGCCATAGACTCCCATTGNCATGAATTCTACCATTCTGTCCATGTTATACTGAGACCCTCTGAAATCATGGGCCTAAGTAAATGTTTCCTCCCATAACTCCTTTGTGTCTGACATCATGTCACTGTGATGAAAAGGTATTCCATACTTTATGATCCAGAGATGAATCTGAGCTTCACACCAATAAAATCCTTGTTCAAGGGCAAGATCTGGGAAGTGCTAGAGGATAATCTTAGGTTTTTCTCATTAAAGAGTTGCACTGTGGTGATCCATCTGTCTATGCATCTTGGGTATGGGTTGGACACAAGGTTCAGGGTCACAGATTTCCGGTCTAGGGGTGGATCCAAGGTTGGGAGCTCTTGATCTAAGGTGATCTCAGGAGTTGCACACTAGCCTCCAAGGTGGGTTCCAGTATCATGGATAGTCGGTACCTCTTACCTACTCTGTCCAGTAACTATAAAGGGGTTTTCTCCAACTTTAAAAGGCAGCAGAAGCTGCAGGATTAGGGTTCATGGAATACACTCTGCCACTGAGCAGCTGTATGAACTTGGAGCTAGAATTTACTACAGGGCTTGGGAGAAGCTCAAGCAGTAAAGTGTTGGCTTTGCAAGGACAAGGATCTGAGTTCAACCCACCCCTAGAACCCACATCTGAAAAATAAAGCCAAGTGTGGTGGCAGCATGTAATGGAGAGGCATAGACAGAGATTCCTGGGACTTACTGGTCTCCAACCTAGCCCACCTGGTAAGTTCTAGATCAGGGAAAGACTCNGGCTCAAAAACAAGAAACANCACCCAGGGTTGCCCTCTGGCCTCCACATGAGTATGTACACAAGTGCACACACACATGCACACACCCACGGTCCTGCTCACACACATATACACACACAATAGAGACAATAACAGAGAGGTTATCTCAATGTCTGAGCCTCCATGTTCTCAGATGGCAAATGGGATACAACCAAATTCTCCACCCGAAGAGTCAGAGACTCAACCCAACAGTACGCCGACAGACTGATTCACAGATTGTGCCGGCTGTTTAGTGACATAGTGTATACGAGGTGCTGATCACGTCACTAGCAGGTTTCATTGAAGTGTTCCCTCTCTGTTAGTTACGACTGTTATTACAGGCTAGAGACAGATATACGTTAAGCCTGGGGAGAAAAACAGGTCTCTTCCCCTGTCTACTGCTGTACAGAGCCCATTTAACCATACTTCATTTGCCTGGTTGTCCTCACGAAAGCACTAATTAGAGGTAGAACACCTTCTCGGGTGGGTAACAAAGCCCGCACTGAGTAGGCAGCCCTCTCCTTCCTTCTTCACCTGAGGCAGGATAGCTACAGCAGAAGGAATCAGCAATCCAGGACTCCTCTGGCTCTTTGTGTTCTCATAGAAAAATAATGGGAATGGTATCGACTGCCTCGTGGTTGCTGCGAGCAGTCGATGAGCTGATGGATATCTAGCCCTGGATCATGATATTTGGAGGAGACTGACGTTTTTTCTTCCTGTTCTTCTTCGGATCATTCTCCAAAGGGTCGATCAGATTCTGCCTCTTCCTCCCTCCCCACACTGTGGCCAATGACCTCGGTGTTGGAGCGATGACATTGAAGGGGACTGAATTCTTTCTAGGGAAACTTAAGCAAAACTCAGGCAAGTGGGACTCTGTGCTTTTTTGCTCTGTGCTTTTCCACCGAGGCAGGAAGATCAAGAGTTTGGAGCTTCTGGAGGGCTCTGACATCAGCCAGGCTTTGGGAAATCCAGGAGAAGCCAGGGAGCAGTAGTAACTTGGGTTGTAGAACAAGTGTTGGATTTGAGCTTCAAAAGACTCGTGTAGCAGGCTCTTGTCTCTCTCCTTTTTGGTCCATCTCTACTTGACCATGACATAGTCTCATTTCTCTTGCTCCCGGGAATGGCATTGTCCTAGCCAGCCCCATGAAAGTTGACTCTAGACTCACCCTCTAGCTGATGGCCCATATGCAATCATCAGGTCTGGTGGACTTAATAAAAACAATTAGTAACTACAGAGCATTCATAGTGTGCCAGAGGCTTTCCATGAGTCACCTCATTTCACCCACAGACAAGTACTGTGCATCATTGCTTTTGTGAGATTTAGTTTACTGATGAAGAAAATCAAGCGCAGACGGGTTAAGTAGCTTATCNAGAGCCATGAAGCTGCTAAGGGATCTAGGGGGAGGTGTTGAACTCTGGAGGTTGGTTCCAGAGCTTTGATACTCAGTCACTTTACCAAGGCTTACCCAGGATGCTCGTCTCCATCCTCTCTTGCAGAGATTCTTACAGAATCTTCTAGAAGGTGTAAGTGCCCCTGGTCTCACACCTCTACAAACCATCCTCCATTCAGCTACCATCTAACACTTTCTAAAACATATCCTTGGCTATGTCACTCTGACAAAAGCTTTACACAGAATGAAGACCAGGGCCTCCAGCTGGGCCACAAATCCCTGCACTGTCTGCCCCCTGCATGCCTTCTGCCAATTTTATTCCCACGGAACTCTGTTCATTGTACACTCAGGGATGCTGGAGTGTTTTATGCCCTTTTATTCTGCTGCGTCTTGGTGAATTCAATCCCTCTTTCCTCCTAAAATCCCTCTTCATCACCTAAAATGCATCACCTAAAACGCCTACTCATGCAACTCCAATACAAAGCCTTTCCCCGCCTGCCCAGGCCCTTCCTCTGTCTCTCCAATATCCAGGCTTCCTCCATCACAGCATCTATCACCTCAGCATGCAACTATTTACCTGTACACCTCTCTCAACCAAATGGCCACAAGTTCCTGGAGGCAGGATCCTGTTTTAATGCCCAATCTCTTTTCATATGGCCAAGAAAATAGGGCATTGATACACACTGCTTGAAAATATTGTTAGAGGGTCAGAGAGATGGCTCAGCAGTTGGCACCACATTCTGCTCTTACCTCGTACTGAGTCTGATTCCAAAAACACGTGCTGGGCACTCACAACTTCCTGAAACTCCAGCTCTACAGGATCCAATGCCTCTGAACTCCATGGACTCCAGCACTCACTTACACACACCACCACACACACACAGTTAAATATAATGAAAGTAATATTTAAAATACTGTTAGGTGTGAATGATATTTCTTGATAGTGTGGTGGTACAAATCCAGGTAGCATCACCTTCAGGGCTCTAACTTTGGCTTCTCATAGGAACAAAACTCAGCAACTCAGCCAGGTCTTGCAACAGACACTAAAAGCCAAGAGTGACTAAGTTCCAGAATTATGGTGTCTTCATCTCTCTCTCTTCTCACTACCCCAGCTACTTGAGTTCCTTCATGTGCTGGAGACAGCTCCATCACAGCCCACACCAGACCAGGTGCACCTCTGAGGCATCATTTGCATCACCCTCACTGTCACCTTGGTATAGCTGAGATCAGACATAGAAGTTTCAAGAGACACCTTTATTCAAGAGATACTAGGAGCTGGTTACAGTGGGGTGTTGCATCTCCTAAGCATCTGTTTGGATTTAACTTCCATGCTAGTCTGTAAGTTGCTCTACAGTCTTTAAGACAATGTGTCATGCCTGGGCTGGGGATGTTCATGGAATGAATGGATGAACGAGCACATGAGTGAGTGAGTGAGTGAATAAATGAATGAGTGAATGAATGCATGAGTGAGTAGATGCATGCATAAATGAATAAGTGAATGAATTATTGCATGCATGAATGAATTAATAAGTGAGTGAATGAGTGAATAAATGAATGAGTTAATGGATGAATGCATGAGTAGATGCATGCATAAATGGATGGGTGAATGAATGATTGCATGCATGAATGAATTAATGAGTGAGGGCCTTGTTAGGCGAGGATTCGGTTCAATTCTCTCATCAGACTATTGCTGAGAGCACCACCTGCNTCAGGGTTACTGGATAATATCTTGCAGAAAGTGACTGGCAGAAGGAGGCAGGAATTGCTCCTTCAGGACATCCTAGGGCACAGGATGCCTCAAGGCCAGGTCCCAGTCAGAGGGAGAAGAAGAAGCAGCATTTTCCAGTGGCCAGAGACTGGAATTCCAATTCTCCACTTGAAAGGGCGAACAGCACCAGTTATATCTGCTCCAGGCCCCAGGGTAGTCCTGTGAAAGGCTGCCAGGGAATCTGCCAGGTGGTTTATTTTTTTTCCTGCATTGGTGTGTAAATGACATCTAGCTGCCTTGCCAGCCAGAGGGAGGTTTCTGCTTGGCTCCGGCACTGGAAAGCCACCTCCAGCAGCCCACCATACCCGCAATGAGGTCTGCCTCATTGTGCATGCAGACTCACTTTCTGTTCTGCTTCAGGAGGCTTGGCTATTTATTGCTCACACTGCAATGCATGAGCTGCCACCTTTCTGTGATGCTTTCCTAGCCACGTGGCTCATTTCTCCACAACTCCCCCCTGTCACCCAGACTGCAGGAGCCACACATAACCTGCTCAGTAGCAGCATTCCTGTTAGCTTCTGCTACATAGCCACCACACCATGGCTTGTAGACTTAACATGGTAAAGCATTTATGAGCTGGCCACTCAGTGGGGTCCCTCCTGCATCTTCAGGCACCTGTCTGTCAGGCAGGCTTGGTGGGATCAGCCACAGAGCCCTACATCTCTAAGGTTCTATCCTCACTGCAGTACAGATGCCAGGACAGGGAAAAAGTGAGGGTCTGGCACATCTTATCTGACCTAGTTCATGAGTAAGGCAAGCCACAAAGGCCAGCCCTGGACTCAGGGTAGGGAAACAAGCTTGGCTCTCCAAGGGATGAGCTTTGAATCTATGCTGCAAAGAAGTGTATAACCAAGAAGAGAAAGAGCCAATAGCCATTTCCATCCACAAATGGTCTGATACTTTGTTTCTTTACTTAACCAATGCCTGGTAAGGGTTCTGTATGAAGCTGGAGTATAGAAAAATGAGTTCTTCACACTATCTAGGGAAAACACCTAGTGTGTAATCTGCAGTAGCAGCCTAGGAGTCTTCAGAGATGGGACTGAATTGTGTCTGCACTTAATCATCATGGGATTTGGGGCAAATTATTTCTGTCTTTTGAGCTTTCATTTTCTCTTTTGAAGAATAGGGAAATTGGGGCTGTAGAGACAACTGAGTGGGTAAGAACACTTGCTGTGGTACATAAGGACCCGAGTTTGAATGCCCAGTGCCCATGTAAAAGAGGCTGGGCAGGGGTGAGCATGCCCGCAATCCAGTATTTGGGGAGAGAGCCAGATGGATCTCAGGGGCTTGCTGGCAAGCCAGTCTAGCCTAGCCAAAACAGTGAGCCCCAAGTTCAGTGAAAGAACCAGTCTGAAGGCAGTAAGACAGAATGATAGAGAAACATCTAATGTTTCTCAGGCCTCCATATCCATAGGCACATATATGTCACATCCCCCTAAATACCCATTAAAAAAGAAAAATAGAACTATTAATAATACCAATAATAAGAACCAAAGGACTTATGTGTCTAATACCCTTAGCACAGTGCCTAAGTGGTATAGAGCCAATGCTTAGTAAAACCAGCTTTTATTATTGTTGTCACTAAAAGCAATGCTATTATGTCACCCGCCACTTACTAGAGCCATGGAATACCCACCCCCAATTCCTATACTCCAAGTTCCTCCAGGAAAGACTATAGATACAGAAATATTTATTTTATTATGGTCTTGTTTATGATGAGGAGAAAAAGTGAAAGCTGCGTAAATACCTAACAGCACAGGGTTGGTTAAATGAAGTTCAGTGTATCGACCCAAAGCATTGCAATGTAGTCACTAAGGATGATGGAGTGCTCTGTGGGCTGACACTGAGAGGTGTATGTGACGTTTCATCAAGTCGAAGGGAAGGTGACAAAACGGTACATATAGCCTGGCCTAGCCATCTGTGAAATATATTTATGTGTAGACACAGGGATGTTCTGTGAAATATATTTATGTGTAGACACAGGGACGTTCTAGTGAACGTCCTGTGAACATTCGAAGAAGTAAAAACAGCAAGAGTGAGGTTATAGGACCTCCTGGCTCTCCACTTTATTCTGGCTTTTCCAACTTTTCTACAGTTTATACATTCCTGTACTAAGCAGCAGCAAGAGGGGCAGTTGATAGAGTGTTTGCCTTGTATGTATGAGGCTCTGAGTTTGATCCTCAAGACCACCAAAAGGAAGGAAGGAAAGAAGAGGGAGAGAAGGAAGGAGGAAGGGAGGGAAAGAGGGAGGGAGGGAGGGATATTATGGAGGAAGGGAAGGAGGGAGGGAAGGAGATAAGGGAGGGAAGGAGGGAGGGAGAGAGGGAAAGAAGGGAGGAAAGGAAAGGAGGGAGGGAAGAAAGGAAAATAATATATGTAGGTCGAGGGACTGGAGAGCTGGGTTGGTCATTAGGTATGTACACTGCTCTTGCAGAAGACCCAAGTTTGGTTCCCAGCCCCCACATCAGACAGATTACAGGTGCCTGTAACTCTGGCTCCAGGGATTCCACACCTTTTCCTGGTCTCCTCAGGAAACCANGTATATGTGCCATACATGCACACAGAGAGACACATACACATATATCATTTTTAAAAAGGCGAGTATATAAGAGATTTTTAAAAGTTGCAGTGGGAGAGCCCCTCTAGGCCCCCCTCCAGACAGGTTTCAGCATGCTGCTGGGTGCCAGGCCCTGTATTTGGCACCCAGAGCTCCTGAATTTACTCATGCCCGGTACTGTGCAGGTACCAGTGGTTTTTTAGAATTCTCCAAGAACTACAAGGATCACTCCATTCCATAACATAAATGTCATTCCATAACAGCACTAAGAGTCATGACAGTTGCTTCATGCTCTTCCTGTGCCAGGTACCAGACTCCAGTGGTTCCCATGATTCAGAGTTGGAGCAAGGAAGGCCTCTGTTGTCAAGGACTGCCCTACTCCCCTCCCAGGCTGGTCTAGTGATGACTCAACCACCCAGACTAGAAGCTCAGGCCTTGGCCTGGGTGCAGCAGAAGATCTGAGCTCTCCAGTATAAATACTCCTTGTCCTGCTCTTGTGGATCAAATTAATGTTAGAACTGCTGAGGAGGAAGGGACCCATTTAGGTTAAGTGTGTGTGTGTGTGTGTGTGTGTGTGTGTGTGTGTGTGTGTGTGTGTGTGTGTATGAGCTATTTGAGATTCAAGACTGTCCAATAGCTACCATAAGCTCTCTTCTGGGGTGTGGGTAGGGGATAAACAGTCCATCCTGGCCAATACTATCTCTCTCCATCACACCCAACTCCCCAGCTTCCTTGGGTCTGGGTCTGTACACTTTCATAGCTCAAACAATCTCTGTTAGATCCTTTCTCTTTGATGGGCTTAGTGTTCCCCTGTAGAGTCTTGTGGCTCAGTGCTAAAAGAAATGAGTATCCCCAACCACTTAGACAAGAGGACATTTAATGCTATCAAAAGGTACTTGTCACATCCGAAGTGAACACTCAAGCAGGGGTGGGTTAGCTTGATGAAGGAGCTACAGATGGCTTCAGGCATCTGGAAAAACAGTGGTTGCTGCTATTGCTTATGACTGGGAGCTTATGGACCATGAGAACAAGGTGTTAAGAAAATGGAAAAGTGGCCTGGTATGTGGTCCAATGCATCGATCTTTAAATGATTTCACTGAAGCATTTTCCTCCTACCTCTTTGGCCCCATCAGCAAGCTACATCCGTGGTCACTCAGAGAGAAGCATGCCCACTGTGGTCTCACCCTTGTCATGCCAAGTGCAAGGCCTTGTGGGCTTGTGTGGCTGCCATGTCTAATCATACTATTGTTAATTAGGAGGAAGTTTGGGAGCTGAAGCAAACTTTCTCCTGCCCCCATTTGTCATCAAGTAAGGCAGGCTGGCTGTGAGTGACTAAACATCATTTCCCTTCATTTTCTACCTCTGCTGGGCAAGCATGCCTCCAGAGTTTAAGCTAAGTTGGAACCCTTAATAAGAGAGGCCACCTGTTGGAATGTTTACCCATCTGGTATCCAAACTGAGGAAATCTGCCATATTGCATGGGGAACGAGATTAGTAGCAGAGCCCAGGATGCCATGGTACAATGGGTACTTGGTCCTCAGAGCACACAGCAATGATGAACTTCTGAGATGTATAGTGGAAAACCAGACTTCATAGTGAAACTTCTGTTCTTTCCTCCAGGCCACTTCTGGCTCTGTTGTTTATCACCTGTGTGGACTTGGGTGCTGCCTTAGTTTCTCCTGTGTTGACAAGATAAGATACTCTTGACAACATCAACTTAAGAGAGTAAAGGTTGATTTTATCTCACAGTTCAAGGTTCCAGCCTATCATAGTCTCGAAGTCACGGTACCGGGAGTTTGCAGCAGCTGATCACGTTACTTGAAAAGAGCAGTGAATGCATACATCTAGTGCTCAGCTAGCTCTCTTTATGCTTATATAATCTAGCATCCCTTGCCTGGAATGGTACCACCCATAGTAGTGGGTCTTCCCACTTCAACTAATGTATAATCAAGATAATCCCCCACAGATATGCCCAGAAGAATCTATTAATTAGTACAAACCATTATAGACACAGACATGTCAATCTCTCTGTGTCTCTGTATTTTCATCAGCAGAACAGCGTATCATTAAGTTTGATAAGATAATCCATTTGACATGCTTAGAATATTATCTGGTGCACCTGTAATCCCAGCACCCAGAAAACTGAGGCAGGAGGATTGCCATTAGTTTAAAGCCAGTCCCTGGGACATATAGCAAGTTACAGTCCATCCTAAATAACAAAGTAATACTCTGCCCTGCCTCAATCTCCCCCAAAAGAATGCCACTGAGTAGAGAGGGATTCATCAAAACTTAACATCCACAAATCCTCAATTAAAGCTTATGAAATTTCAAGGGCACAAAGACACCCTGGTGCCACAGAGATCTGGGAACTACTGAAGAAAAATACAGCATGGGTGAGTGGACTCCATTTTCCTAATTTTCAACCCAGTTTGGGTTACATCTAATGTTGTATTCACAGACACATCTATCCACACAGCTGCATGTGACTTCTACGGAACAGCCAGCCATTCTGACTGCTCTCCCCCNCAGTGTATGTCCATCAACCCCAAATAAGCCATTAACACAACCTGGAATTAACCTGCACTCCCATGACTCCTGGTTGCTCTCCTTCCTCCTCTTTACTCTTGGTTGCAAGCTTCCCTCTCAGTTCCATGAAAAAAATGGCAACACTCTGAGAAGTTTTCCTGAGCATCTCTTAGGGTTGAGCTGACCCTGTTCCTGTGTAGAACTACTGTACGTGTATCCATCGGGACCAACCCCTCAATTATACCCAGAGTCTCCTCCCCTATGGCCTCAGAAGGATGCCCATTGATCCTGAATCTATTTCCTCTATTTCATTGGTGACAATTCATTCTCTAGGAGACCACAAGCATCCAAACATCACTATTGAAAACAACAAGCACCATTGACCACACGTCTCCTGCCCCACACCTGCTCTCTCTATTTACAGCACAGCTGCTCTGAGCACTGCCTGGGTATGTTCTGTCCACGCTCTTGCCTCCAGCAACCTTGAACCCACTCAAACAATTTTCATTCCTGCTGCTCCACGAAGCAGCTCTTCACAGAGATACCAAGGACTCCATGAGTTCTAATCCAAGGTCGTTTCTTACCCATCTCAGCCTCCCCACAGCAGTGGGCACAGTTACCAGGTCTCTGTGCCAAGAACTACTCTCCTCTTCATTTTAGATTCTCTTTTGGCTGTCGTGGGCACGTCTCTACTTCCTCCGTGGGCTCCTCATCTCGGGTGACTTCAAGAATGAANTACAGTTTCTCCCAGTCTCAAACTTCTCTATCTGAACTAAGTTATCTTACTGGCTTTGTGACTTTAAACACAGTGTCTAGACTAATGGTCCTAAGTATGTATCCCTAACCTAGACATCTCCTCTGCTGAGCCACATATGTGATTATAGAGTATTTTTCTACTTGAAGAATTTACGGGCATCTCTAACCTGAATTACTCCATATCAAACCCTGAGTGCTGCCTCTATTTTAGTGTCTCCTGAAGCCTTTCCCTAGCTCAGGAAATGAAACTGTTTTCTTCCTGTTGCCCAGGCTCAAATTCCAGAATTGTCTTCACTTCTCCATTTCCTCCCATATCCANGCTGCCAGCTCTGCTCTCAAACCTGGGCCAGAATCAGGCTATTTCACACAACTGAGATGCTGAACTCCAGCCAAGATTTTATCATCATCTCTTGCCTGAATTGTGATAAAATACTGTCAAAAGCAACTCTAGAAGGAACAGTTTTATTATGCCTCACAGTTCAGGGCAATGAATCCATCTCGGTGAGGAAGGCCCAGCAGCAGGAGCGAGAGGCAGCTGGTCACATGGTGTCTGCGTTGGGGAGCAGAGGTGAAGGGTGGTATTCAGCTCATTTTCTCCATTTTACCCTGTGTCTCCCGCCTACAGAATGGTGCTGTCCATGGTCAGGGTGAGTCTTCCCACCTCCTCCTCTTGATAGGCCTCCACAGACATGCCTAAGGACCTACCTCTTAGGTGATTCTGGATCCTTCTGTGTTGACAATCCAATCGGTATTACCCATCGCAGTAGCCTTCTAATTGGTACTACTTCCTCCACTGTCACACCCCTGCACCCACACTCAATACCCCTGCATATGTTCAATCTAACTGCTAGGTAGGGGTTTGATTGTTTAGAAATACACATCAGATTTTATCATTCTCATGAACCCACCCATCTTAGCCTTAAATCTTGCCTTTATGAAGAGCTGAAGACCTTATAACAGCCCAGAAGGACCCAAGTTCCCCACCATCTTCTAGACCTCAGATTCTCTGCCACCAGCCGGTATTTTTCTATTCTAGCCATATTGACTTCTTTATTTCTTGAGTGCCTGGAGCACCTACCTCAGGGCCTTTGCATTTGAGCTTTTTGTCTCTGGAATACTTTCCTCCCACAAGATTCACCACACTGACTCTTTGCTTGTGCATCATCTCTTCAGAGGGAACTCTGATCTCTTTCTCCTCTACACACACACACACACACACTGCTTTATTGTCCTCCATGGTACTTCTCCAACAGCAGAACTTCTCAACTTCTCTGTTTGCTGTTATAGCTCCAGAGTGCACACACGGAGTAGTTCTCATTGATGCACCAATGGAGGAAGGCACGCATGAGTCCACACTCTGCCATGACCTTGTCCTGGAGCTACAGTGTTGGGCTGGCAATGAGGTGGGAGCAGTCATGCCATGNGAATTGTCACCTCAGTCTAACTAGCAATTTCACTGCTTTCCCTTTGAAATTCTGTTCCCTTTCTTGCTTACTGGTGCCTCTTTCCCAGGTAAGTGCTCACTCAGAGCAGGTTATCAACCCTAGATTTCAGTGGCTTAACAAAATAAGATCTCATATCTCATCTTCGGTGTTTGGAGNNTGGCCTTTAAGGTGGGAATTCTGGGATCTGGATCTACCTTTCTTATGGCTCTGTTAGCTCTTCCAGCTTTGTTCTCTGTAGAAGCCCTACGGGCCAAATGGAAGAAGAGCAAATGCCATATATAGCGTGGTCATGTGAGCCAGGCCTAGAAGTGACAAACATGGCCACTCTCATGCCAGTATCCAGAATCCAGTTACATATTCACATCCAGCTCCAAAGGAAGCTGGGAGACATTATCCAGTCTTNTATACAAGAGCAAAAAGAAGGGATCCTGACAACTCGTAGTTNAGCTCACTGAAGGGCCACTTCAGCTTGCCCAGGCCACATGACAAACTCCATTTCTTGGATAACCTGAGATACATTAAAACCATTCTGCCTCCATTTTATCTCTCCAAAAATCCCCTTCTTCACTCTTCATTACAGATTCCATTAGCCAACTCCACGTGGGTGAAATGCTTCACACGGATTTACTCAGGAAGTGGCTACTCTTTCATTTTTCCAGGTTCTACTGATGAGAAGTTCACTTCTGCTGTAGCTGAGATCTGAGGCAGTGAGGNCTTAGCANAAACTTCCACCTGATTCCTCTGTTGTTATTCATTAGGGAGAACAGCCCAGGCAGAGGCTCCAACATAAGCCAAGGCCTGGAGGCAGCGGAGAGTCCAGGGTGGCAGAGGAGTATCTATGGCCTGGAGGCTTGGCACAAGAACTCTGGAATCCACCAGCGCCAGCTGGGTGAGCTTGGACAAGTTATGCAACACCCAGGGCTGAGTTCATTTTTTGTAAAGTAGGNATGTTAGAGGCATTGATCTCTCCAGCTTTTTATGGGGACTGAATGAGCTGACACATCTGGGGTACTTGAAGCTGCGCCTGGCGTGTGACTTGTGATTATTGCTAGTCTGTCGCCAAAATGGCACCATAAATTATCAGCCACCCTTTGCCTGGGTCCTTGCTTCTGAGAGCTCATCCGTCNAAGTCTGTGTCTTTTGAACCCAGTGTCCAAACGACACAGCCGCAGCCATTGGGGAAAGACTGTGTTTTTGTTACCATGTGCTCTGCAGCTCCTCTGACATTCCCCTACATCCCTGCTTCAGACCCATGGTCCAGCTTCTCTTATGGCCTCTTTGGAGTGCTTAAACACTCATTAGCATCATGTCCATCTGTCCACTCCTGGCCTGCTTTTTCATAATTGCACTTGCCTTGTGCAGTGTGAGTCAGAGTTGCAGTTAGTAGACCGCTGTTTCTGGAGATCCTTGCTGTGCTGTAGTGTTTAAATTTCATCATAGAGCCACAGCCAAGAGACTCTCTGAAGCCAGGCAGAGTGACACCCTTCCCCAGGTGGAGAGGCTGCTCTCTCTAGTCCTTGGGGACTTATTCTAGAGGGCCAAGGGTCAAGGAGGTGACCAGGAGTCTGCTATGTGAGGACCTTTGNAAACAAGAANTCTCAATCAAGGTAGTCTCTAGGCCCTGTCTCAGCCTTTTATTCCAAGCAANGAGCAGTAAAACAGGTCCTTTAACAGGGGTTCTGACAGCTAATGGCTCCTCCTGTGATGAAGGTGCAAGCCCAAAGGAGCTGCCTTGCTACTGGCAGCCTTCACCTATGGGAGGGGGCTAGAGTTAACCCTTCATGGGTCCAACTCCAACTTTACTTGTTCATTCATTTGGCCAGTCCGTCAAGAGTTTAATAAACATTTATTATGGTGTTGATCCTGAGATTACAGTTGGAAACACCTTGGTAAATAAAGTTGCTTCTTTTCCTGAAGGGACACACACACAGGGAAACACAAACTAGCCTTCAAAAAACTTCGGTAGATTCATTTAGTGTCACGGGGGCACCGAAGAGCAAGGGGACCCCACAGGGGATAGTAAGTCAGAGAAAGCCCCCCTCAAAAGGACACCTAGGCCTGGCAAGATGGCTTAGCAGATAAGGGTACTTGTGGTCAAGCCTGACAATCTGAGTTCAATCCCTTGAACCCATATGGTGGAAGGAGAGAACTAACTTCTCCAAGTTGTCCTCTGACCTTCTCACGTGCACCGTGGCATGCCCACATATGTGTTTTTGTTCACACACACACACACACACACACACACACACACACACACACACTAAACAAACCATTCCAAGAGAACTAGGAGAAGAACAAAATAGCAATGATGTCCCTACAGTGAGAAAATGTTCAGATGAACTTTAAGGTTTTGCTGTCGGGGANATTATTAAAGTTTTGATAAACATTTAATATCCAGTGTATTTCTTGAAAGTAAATGCTGTATCAAAACACTTAATTTCTATTAGTTAACCTAATAAAGCCACCTTTGATAAACTAAAGCAGAATAAAGGTTACCTTACTTTAAAAAAATTAAAGGGGATGTAGTGGTCTTAAAGGAACAGACAGAAAATCAGGAGTGCTGAATTGTGTTGTTTTGGTTGTAAGTCACAGTAATGGACCAATTGGTTTAGTAAAAGGGAGTTATTGGGATCCAAAGAAGAGATGAACAAGGGTCAAGAGTGGCAGGACCACACTTGGGAGACTTGAGTAGCAGCTGTCCCCAAGCTCTCTGCATAACGTCACACTGAGATAACATTTCACCAGCAATTAGACTCTTGGCCTCCCTGATTCAAAGTTCTAGATTCNTAGAANAACCTGATTGGCCCCAGCCTGGGTCAGAGGCCTGTTCCTGGTTTATTCAGCTGGACCTGAAGATCAATTCAGGTAGCTTAGACTCAACCTCTGGATCCCAGTCATCTCTCAGAGGACAGAAGTGTCTCTGATTTGATGCCTACCTCCAGAGATGCGTGCTGCTAGCAGGTCACTGTGGTAGGAAAGTGCAGTGCAGGTGAGCACACCGGGATGCAAAACAAAGAAAACAGTGGGACTGGGGTTACTTCCCCGTCCAAACTCTGTGCCATTACATGTGACATGAGCATCCATTAGTCATGCTGCATTTCATATGCATGAAGGGAATTTGTGTACAATCGTCTCAGCTGAGGTCTGTAAGCTAACTTAATCATAAAGAGCACATAGGAGAAATTTATAGGGCGTGGTCACAAAATTGAAAAAGAATTTTTAAAAAAAGCACATTTGTTATGGGCAGGATCTGGACACCACTGGGANATCTCAGTGATNCACACCTTCCCACCTTCCTCTGGCAATCCCACTGGAATGAGTGGAGTTGAGTAATGCATGGTAGAATTTCTTGTGCAAACCAAATATTGGGTGGAGGTTGGATACACTTGTTCCTGGGAACTCTGCCCCATGGAGAAAACAAAAAAACAATTGATGGAAAGATTCAACCTTTCTCAAGTGAGGAGCTTTCAAAGACTTGGCTTAGGCACACTTAGAAGGAGCCACTGCTTTGCAGAGGAATGGCTGTACTGAGAACAGAAGCTAAAAGGCTGGTGTTCTTGGGGGCATCAGCTATCAGCCATTGACTCAGAGTCCACAGAAGGTCGTCAAAAGACACCAGATAGTTGTGTATATGAGCTGTGACAAGACAAGGCCTATATGTTCCTGGTCCCTTCTCACTTTACACCTCTGTGGAGCATCCNACACATACTGATATCATGGAGGTTAAACCATGGTCATAGAATCAGGCAAGACTGGGTGTATCTGCAGGTTTGGCCCCTTTCTAACTGGTCAGCTGCACCTCCCTGAGCCTCAGTGTCTCCATGAGAAACCTTGATACAATAGTTATTGGGTCCCTGGGAGGCTGAATGTGTGGGAGGACTATGAATCACAGAGCATGTGGATGCTCCATTTAAGGCAACTTGANTGTAGGTATGTCTTTAAATCAGTCACTAGCACAATGTTCAGGAGTGTCGATGCTGCACCCTTCCTAGAGTCCTAAGAACATATCATGCAACGTTTCCTTCACNGTTCCTCTGGGAGTCTTTCCAGACTTTGCTACCAGGTCTTACTGGCCCATTTTGCCTATTCCTCATTTCTGATCAGTCACAGGAAATCTGTCAAGNAAGACTAAGGAGGAGCTAGAGCTAGGTGGGACCAAGATTGAGCAGATGGTTCAGTCCTAGCAGCGGACTCTCAGAGACTTTGGCTGTCCATCCTTGATGCTGTACTCCTTGAGATGTGGAAAGCTTGGGCTGGACTCCAGGAGGCTCTTGGGTTGCTTAGGAAGGCATTCAGCTACAAGTTAAAGAAAATTAGTTCAAATTATCTTAAATAAATCCCTACTTGCTAATCTCACACCATAAGGCATTTGCAGGTGGGGAGCTTCNAGAAACAGCTGTTAGATGGGGTCAGAGATAGTGTTCTGAATCTCCTTAACTTTACCTATATGGTTGGCTTCATAACTGAAAGATGGTTCCTTGGGTGTAGCAGCCAAGCCCAAGGAAGGAGTGAGGAGGAGGAAGGCAGGAGACAGTTCTAGCCTTGCATTTCCCCTTTATCAAAGGAACAGAAGGCTCCCAGAACCACTAAGATTTCCAGGGGAATACAGTTGGTACCAGATACCCAAACAGTCATCTCGCTTGCTGGGAAAACAAGGACTTACATCATTGTGCTTGGATTAGAAAACTAATCACGGTCCATCTCTAAAATCTGGGCACATTGTTACCCTGAACAAAACAAAGCTTCAGTAGGCAAGGGAAGAGTGAATCAACATTTGAAGAGCACGAAACAGAACCTGTTTATCTTCTNCCCAACAAGCCAACCTTGGGAGTGTGGCTGTAGAAGGCACCCTGTGCCCCAGGCAAGTACATGAAGCCAGTGCTGCTTGAGCTCAGCCAGAGCATGTGAAGGCACAATGTGCTCCAGGGAAGTGAACTGTGGGGA
>LZPO01107907.1:69595-82757 GCA_001675575.1 Neotoma lepida
GGATGGATGAACTCCTTATCTGTGAATTCACAGTAGAATATGTCTACTTCTTTCCATGTTAACTTGTCTTCTTGGACTTTCTTTTCCATCATGTTCTTAGCCAAGTCTTCAAAAGAGGTCATCAAACTCTAATCCCCTCTGTCCCTGCCTGCTGACCTTCTGACTTCAGAAGAAAGCTCTTCATTTGAAACTTCTTCGGCTTTTCAGAAGACAGGAGGAGAGAGAAATGGGCCCTTCATTTAGCTGATTGAACCAACAAAAGAGAAGTTTGAGACAGAAAATGAATATAGATCCNGCTCCAGCAATTAGAGAGGAGATCAATAGAAGATCATCAACGGTATGAGCCCTGTGTAAGTCAGTGTCTCTGGGGAAGGGTTGCCAGAATCGTGTTCATTTCATTTCTGTTTTCCTAACTTAATCCCTAACAAGTGAAGAGGGCTAGGTGGTGTGCGTAGGGAGTAGGGGACATAAAGGAGGGCCTTTCATAGGGCAGGATGGATATAGAAAGGAAACAGAGTCCCTTCTCCTTATACCACTGCCTCTATGCATGATGGGTAAGTTCCTGGAAAGGAAAGCCTGATCCTCACACAGCACCAGGTCTCTAGGACCATGGTTCTGGGATTGACTGCAGAACCCATGTGTGCTGTGTGTTACACTACATGTTTTTTCTTGGTTTAATCACATTAGCAACATCAACAGGAGTTATTTTTGTATGACTTTGATAAAATACCACAACCAAACACAACTCAAGGAAGAGTTTATTACAGCTTATGGCTCCAGAGGGCTGGATGCCCATAACGGCAGAAAACGTGNGGCAGCAGGTGAAGGAGGCTGAGAGAGCACACCTCAACCTCACACGGAAGCAGAGAGATGAGGCAAGAAGCATAGCAATGGTATAAACCCAGCCTGCTCCCAGTGATGTGCTTCCTCCTGCAAGGCTCCCCCTCCTAACACTTCCGTACCTCCCCAAGCAACACCACTAACCAGGGACAAAGCATTCAGATATGTAAGTCTGTGGAGGATATTTCTCATCTAAACCACAACGGGGAGAAAAGGGTATTTTGGTTCANGGTTTTAGGAATACAGTCTACCCTAGAAGGCATGGCGGAATGGCTCTGTCCATGGTGGCAAAGGCTTGTAGTTGATACTTCTTACATGACAGCAGATCAGGAAGCAGAGAGCTCAGGCTGGAGCCAGAAGAGGACATCACCTTCAAGAATCGCACAGTGACTCACTTCTACTAGTTAGCCTCAGTTCCAAAGAGTCCACAACCTCCCATCTGGGAACCACATGTTCCAAACTCANGAGCCTGAGGAGGACATTTCACAGTTAAACCATAATGCCTACGGTTTATGCATTATGGACAGTCTCCTGAGCCACNATGTGTGCATCTGCAAAATGGGTATCTGGTTCATGAGGAGGGGATGAACCTCCTACAATCCCAGACACCAAGGCATCTCTTGCCANNNTACAGGCCTCCTGGGAACTATGGTTTCTGCAACATTCCCTTTCTCTGTGTTTTTACTATGCAAGAGCCTTTTTCTCTTTTCCTGCTTCCCCTTGTATCAAGGTTTTGGCTATGTCAGATCACACACATCTTTGGNACTTTAGTAATAAAANGTAGAGGGTGAAAGCAAAGATGTGGATTCACAAAGACCTGGCTCACCTGTTGCCAGATGTGTGACATCTTGGCTACATTCCTGTCTCCCTGTGCCTTAGTTTCTTCAAGAGCAATATGAGGGAAACAGACATCACCTCATAAGACTTAANTACAGTTTGCAATAGTATGTAGTATGCAATAGTAGTATGCAATAGTATGTAGTATGTATGGATGCTGAGAACAGTGCCCAACACACAGTAAGATTATTNAATGCTACAATTAATAAAATTGATGGAAGCCACCCTAGTAAAATGCATTCCAGCACACACAGGCTCACATGCTCATGGATGAAGACTTGATTTTTGTGTAGTGGTCTTGCANCCCAGGGTCCAAACTCCAGCCTGGTATTTACTACTATGCATTGATTAATTTCTTCTCTCTAGAACTAGATACATAGGTTCATGGAGGCTGCTATAACAGGGTACCCCAAATACTGTTTAACACTAACCCACAGCTTTCAGCTCTAACTACTTTAAGCCAATATGCAGGTGCTACTAGGTCTTGATTTGGGGCAGAGACCCTGCTGGAAACAGAGAGGAGCCAGCAGTCTATGGGCCCACTAAACCTTGTTCCAGGATTAGGTTAACATGCAAAAGATAAGAAACAGGGAGGAGANAGCCACAGGTGTCTTGGTTGTTTCAGCTTTAGAATGTACATATGGGCCTGGAGGACTCAGACAACAGCTAAGAGCACAGGGAAGCAAAGCTGAGAGAGATGTGGTGGGGTGTCTCAGTATGTGTGGCCAGATGCCAGCCAATCAAACTGTAGGAACTTAGTATTGAAGCCTGGAGGAGGGACAGGGGCATGACCAGAAGCCTACAAGTAAAGTGTAGGCTCTAGGATGAGCTTGGCTCTCTTCAGCACAGGGGCAGCACAACTCCCTCTTTCAGTAGAGGACCAGGTATTTCTGACCTTGACCAGACAAGTGTNCATGGGTTCTGGATATGGACAGGGCTAAGAATGAAGCAAAAAGTTTTAATTTTACTCTTAGAAAAGGGAGCTGGCATCCAGGACCCAACTGTAAGGGCTCAACCCACNTTCTCCAGAAGCCCTGGAACTGCCACTGCCCTAAATCCAGAGACAGCTGAGAAGGACATGGAGGCGCTGCCATGAGGAGGCTTACAGAATAGAGTCAGCCTCACATGCAATGGTGTGATCAGCCAATGTGTAGAGAAAAGCAGAGCTGGTGTGCGGAGCTGCCAAACTAGGTTTCTTGTAATGATCTTTAGCCTGGACTGTTCTGTCTAGGGGGACCACTGGGAAGCACGCAATGTGACATTGTGTGGTCCTACTGCAGAGCCCTCTGCACCCAGAAAGTGACACAGCTCTTGCGTGTAACACAAGCATGCAGTTCAGCCACAGCTGCTAAAGTCAGGCTGTGGAGAGTGGAGATCAGAAAGAAGAATGGATGGGAGGGAGCATCAGCTGGACCTGATGTGAATGAGTTTACACACATAACTCAATTTCTGCTTGCCTCAGTTGTTCAGTTTGTAAAATGGAGGCTCCTACCCATTTCAACAAGGATCCNAGCTTGAGCTTAAATGAAATTCAGATAGATTTGGTGTTGACTAACCAGAAACTAATCGACGTTTTATCAGTCCATCTATCTACCCATCAATCCAGCCATTTATGCCTCTATGCATCCATTCATTCATCCATCCATTGTTCCTTCATTCTTTTCACTCACTCATTCACTCATCTATCAGTTTACATACTGACCCATTTATCCATCCTTCTTTCCTTTCTTCCATCCATTCATGTATCCACCCATCATCTAATCCATCCATCCATCATGCATCCATCCATCCATGTACCCATCCATCCATCCATCCATGTATCCATCCATCCATCCATCCATCCATCCATCCATCCATCCATCCATCCATGTATCCATCTATCCATCCATCCATCCATCCATCCATCCATCCATCCATCCATGTATCCACTTACCCACCCAAGCTTCACTGCAGCATTACCACCTATTCTAGCAATAAAGCTAAATCAGAATAGTCTGAGCCTGGAGCATTTAGGAGTTTCATGCAGCTGAGTCTGGGGGTCAAGTTTAACATAAAACATCTTTATACAACGAACACAACTATCTCTACTTTGAGATATAGAGACACTCTCCGAAGAGAAAATTGGATTAAAGCCAGAGGGAAGGATAGGCTGGAGGAAGAAAATGAGGTGGAAGCTAGCCTCCTTAGGGCCACAGCCTCTGCTCAAAATCGGGTTGCCTTGGTGACAAGAGCATCCTGCTGGCTCTTCTCCTGCAGTGAACTTTGTGTGAGAAAGGAGAGGGAGAAGGCAGGATTACTAATTATGCTGCTCACTAATACCTTTGTTCACCTCATTGTCAGTCCTGGGCTGCTGAGGTGCTTGGCACTCATTCTGCCTACAATAACAGATGGCCTCATACCAGCCACCATGTCGCCCTGGGCATCTTCCATGGTTCTCAGGTGAGCTTTCAGTTCTCCACTTTCAAATGAGACAGATCTGAGTCTGACTGACCTTGGTGCTGGGAGTCCAGTCCTGCTGCTTAATACTAACAAGGCCATTGTTAGTACCTGTTCTACCAAACCCAATTATTTTGTTCTTGACATTTTATTTTCTAAATATAAAAGTAATTCTTGATTAATTCAGAAAATTTGGAAAACACACAGAAACATAAAGGAAGCAAAAAAAAAATCAGTAATCTGATGCCAAGTAAAGTTAACATTTGTAAAATANATGTTCATAGAAACATATACATGCACACATATACATATACACACAAACATACATAAATACACATATATACAAATACGTAAATACACACATAAATATGCACATGTAAACCCATATACATACACACACATACACACATACATATATAAACATACATATATATATATATACATTCATCCCTACACACACACATAAATACACACATGTACATACACACCCATATAACATACACACATATCATGTGCACATATANGCACATATGTATACTTGCCCACAAACATACATATACACATAAATAAATACACAAATAGATAAATATATACAAGCCATGGTGTTTATCTTTCTTATATTACAGCCCTCTTTCTTCAGTTAGCAACATGTTACACACATTTACATATGTTAGTAAATATTCTTCAATAGCTTCATTTTAATAGTTCCTACTATCTCACATTACGGATATTCTATACTTTGTTTTACCAATTGCCTATGGTTGGCTATGCAGATTATTTCCAGGTTTTATTAAAATAAATAATGCTTTATTGAATGTTTTTATGCATAAATAGTTTGCATATATATTGGCTTTGATCATTAAGATAANTTCTTGGAAGGGAAATGGCTGAGTCAAATATATAAATGTACGTTTTAAAGGCCTTTGATAGATATGGCCAATTGCCCTCTGAAAAGGTTGCGCCAACTCACACTCCTTCCCGCAGAGCACAGGAAGCCCAATTCCCCACACTCATTGCTGATTTAATTTACAAAGCTTTGTTTCCAGCCAGGCTGAATCTGTCCTCATAAGTTTATTGTCTATTTGTAATTTTTCTTTAGTGAATTGCTTATTTATGTCAATTGCCCATTTTTATGGGCTTGGTTATCTTTCCCTTTTTGACTTCTGAGGGCTCTTCATATGCATCAACCTTTAATCTATAATATATGCTTATTATATTTTCCCCAGTGTGCCATTTCCTTTTTAATTTTGCGTATGGTGTTTTTTGACCCACTGAAGGGTTTGTTCTTAAGTAATCGAATTCATCAATCTTTTCTCTTATTGTTTTGCTTAGAAAGGCTTGCAAACTTAAGAATGTTTAAAAGGCTCAAATAACCCAAGTTTATATAAACATCTTTTTAGACATATCTTTAAAAAATCTTTGAAATTTTTGTACATGCAAACAACAATGTATCTTGGCCATATGCACCTCCCACTCCTCCCCAAGTCCTCCCTCTCCCAATACATCTCCAACTTCTCTCTCTCTCTCTCTCTCTCTCTCTCTCTCTCTCTCTCTCTCTCTCTCTCTCTCTCTCTCTCCCTCCAGTTTTACTTCCTTCCTCCCTCTTTAAAATAACCCACTGAGTCTAACTAGTGCCACTCACATGTGCTTGGACAGGAGTCATCCACTGGGCATAGGCAACCTACCAAGGGCTCCTCTCCAAAGAAAAGTGACAGTCTTCCCAGCAGCCAGGAGCTGCCAATAGGGCAGGGGCATGGGGATCCTTTCCCCACTGTATGCTGGATTTCATAACTGGCTTGATCTTACACATAGGTCACCACAGCTTCTGTGAATCCAACAGCCTCCCATCGAGAGGCCAGCATTTCACAGCAGCCTCCCATCGAGAGGCCAGCATTTTACAGCACTCCTCTCCATCCTCCGCCTCTTCCATTCTTTCCCTCCCTTCCTCCATGTTCTCTGAGCACAAACAGGAGGGTTGATACAGATTTTCTACCTAGAGCTGAACACACATAGTCACTTATTCTCTGCACTCTGTACAGTTCTGGATCTCTGTAGCTCCTCTGACCAAGGCTAAGGGCTGCACAAATCCATGGAAATGAACATGAATACTTAGAAGGCAACTGGATCAGATTCTCTTATGGTCTCATTTTTTTATGATTAACTCTTTAAGTACCTGAAATTAATTAAACAAAATACTGTCATTTGCTATACAGCTGCACCTTTGATTNCCTGTTCTCAATAGCTACAGCCTCCCAGATCCATGCTGCCATTTCTCCTTCTTGTCTGAAGTCTGTCTGTACAATGTAAGTAATATCAAGTATCTTTCAAAGGTGGTAGGGATTTGTCTGGATAGGGTAGTGGCTAGAAACAGGGGCCAAGGGATCTATACTACTTTCATCTTATTCTGGGTTGAGGCCTCATAGTCTATTAGATACCATCAATGTTGTTGTTGTTTGAAGAACTCTCTGAGTCCAATTAGTGCTGCCTTTGTGTACCTGGGTAGGGGTCATCTGCTGGGGCCTAGCATGTGTGCTCTGGGAGATTCTGCCCATAGAGGGGAGGCTAAAAGAGCATTTCTGCTTAGTGCTTTGCAATGTCTACACTTGCTGTGTCCTAGGTGCTGGTGTGAGCCTCATAGAGCCTTCTCTGAGAGGAAAACCCGACTCAGGTGGCCCCAAGGGTTCAGAAGTGTTAACTGTGGATGGCTCACAATGTCCTCCTAGGTAACTGCTCTTCCTCATCCAAGGCTGTGACCATGCCTGGGGCCATGCTCATTCCACTGTAGCCTGAAGCCCATAACTGGCCATCTAGTAGAGTCATAGGCTCAGTTACCTTTGGAGGGACCACCTAGTTATAGGATTTAGGGACTCTGACAGCTACTGCATCCAAACTATAGTCCTCCACCTTTCCCTATCCCACTCACCTGACCTTTCTGGAGATGACGCCCTCCTCCAACCCTCCACCAGTGGGCATTATACACTGCAGATACAAATGACCACCATAGTGTCTGTTCCCAGGAGACCTCTACCTGAGATAGCCACAAGCTCTTGGCTTCCATTTGGCAAGAGATGAGGTGGGGAGGGAGAGGAGATGGGAGGATTATCTCTGGGGCCACTGCAGGCTGACATTGGCTAAGCTAAATTCAGCAGGCTTGGCACCATCTTCCTTATGAGAGCTTTATGTAGCAGGCACAGGCCATCTCTTGAATTGCATAATCGTCTCTGAACAGAAGGACCATTTAGCATCAGAATTATGAGTTTTACTTTTAACAACAGAATTATAGCTTCAGAAACTCTCTCCCGGACAAATGTGTACCAATTAGGCCCTATGCTCAGGGACCAGACACTAATAAATGTCATGATTTAATTGGCTTGTTCACACCCAGTCCTACCTGGTGTCGCTTCATTTCCTTGATCTGAATAAAACAGGGTCCTTATGCTCTAGACTTTAAACATAAGTAGGTTCTCCCCATAGGATTAGTCACACGACTGCTTCCATTTCCTGCCTGATATGAACACGTGTGTGTGTGTGTGTGTGTGTGTGTGTGTGTGTGTGTGTGAGGGTGTGATTTGGAGGACCAGGTTTCTTTGCAGATCGATGCCGGCACAGGCAATGGGGCAGCCGGCTCTCCTGAGATGTCTAGATCTAATCACACATTTNGCTTTTTCGTTTTTGGCTGCAGCAAATTCAACTCAATAGCCCCAGACAATAAGAGGATTTATTATCTCATATTACAACTCATCTAGAGGCAGGGCAGTCCCAGGGTTGATTAACTCAGAGGCTACTGAGGTCATAGAGGACTTGGTTCTTTTGATATTCTCCCTTTGNTATATAGAACATCTTGGCTTTGTCTTAAGTTGGGTTCTTCCTAGAGCTACATCCATTTCCAGGCATCATAGCCAGGCCTGTTGATAATAAGAAAAAGATAGCACCTTCTCTTTTCTGGGTCCTTTTAAGAGCAATTAAACCACTTCATGATATCTATGTTGGATGCATCATGGCCATGGGAGTGAGCCATCAATACCCTCCATAAGAGGAAAACANGTGCTCTCCAAGTCGTCCCATCTGCCATTTTCTTTCCAAAGTTGTGGGCTTACCCAGGGTCATGTGCCTTCCCAAGACAGCCCCCACCCCACAACTGGCTATCTAGTAGAGACACAGGCTCTGTCCCCTCCAACGGGGCCACTTAGCTATGGGATATACCATGATCTCAGGCATCTATTGATTGCATCCCAAGTCAAGGCCTCACCATTCTCAATCCCATCCACCCCCNTTTCTGGCCTTTCCAGAGATGACTGTCTCTCCCACACCTCCCAGAAACAACCCTGCACATTCTCTTCATAGGTTTCTGGCCAGAAATGGAACCCAGTCACTGGCAGTGAGCCAAAATGACCACGGTTCAGACTCCAAATGCATTGACAGGGCTAGGTCCATCACATGGACAAGCTAGAGACAGTGGGCATCCAACAGAACATGGAGTTCATTGAGAAGAAGGAAAGTAAAGACAGGAGTGGATGCTCAAGACAGGCAACCACCAGCCTGCCACACTTACAAGTTTACATGGGTGAAGATGAGGCAAGAATGTTTTGCCTTGGGATATCACAGGAGACCTACAGGTGGTGTCAAAAAAGTAAGGGGAGGGATGGGTCTTACATGTCTCAGGTGCATGGGNACCTGAATCCTCATGTATACAGCATCTCTGCTCTGCTGGTGTGCTCCTCCATAGCTGGGATTTAAATTATGGTCTGTTTGGCATTAAATCTTCTTTTAAAAATTTCATATGTCTGTCTGTCTGTAGGCCACACGCGTGTGGGTTTCTAAAGAGGCCAAAAGAGAGTGTCAGATTCTCTGAAGCTGAGATTGCTTATGGTTATGAGCCACTGAAGTTAGATGCTGAGAACTGAACTCGGGTCCTCAGGAAGAGCAGTAAGTGCTTCTAATGACTGGCCCATAGCTCCAGCCTCTGGCGTGAAATCTTGGGCACATTCACCTCTCCTCCATCCTTAAAGGACCCTCTGTAGTTGAGTAGTCACAGAGAAGGGGCTGGCAGGGAACACGATAAAGAGAGCTGTGAACAGTAGGGTGTTTCTGAACTGCCTACAGATCTTCCATGATCATGGAGCATCATTAATGCCCCCCATATTTTAGCGCAGTCTTTGGACTGTTAAAGTTAGAATAAACACCGGTGTGAATAAAAGGAATCTACAAGAGGAAGAAAGCACTATGAGCAAGCTCTGAGTACCATGTTTGTCCTTGCCTCTGTGCACGGGCAAACAACACGCTAAGATATTTTTAACTATTTTTAAATATCTAGCAGAAGTGATTCCCCAACCATGATTGGTTGATCATTGCAGAACAATGCTAGTCTGATAGTGGCTGGAAGTCTGAGAACAGACAAATGTCATTCATCTTTTCCAAGCCTTGGAGTGAGGGGAGTTCTCCAAGCCATTGTCTTCATCCAGAAAAGCTTCTCCAGGATTGATGAGTTCCCAGATGGGGAGTGATGCTCACTGTCAGCTGCATGGGTACATTCCCAGCAAGTCATGTCAGACTGACCTAATCTCCTCCGTTGCTGGGCTCACTTGAGGATGACAGTGGGATACACACTAGACATAAGGTCAGCCCCCATAGGAAACAAGACTCTCAATCCAGTCTTGCTCAATCTTGACAGCAAATAAGATGCCACAGGCCTGGCTGGTTTCTTTTCAACTGAGTGTCTTCTCCAGGGATAGGCCAGCATTAATCACCAAGAATCCCGAAACACACAGTAGAGATTCTAAGCTATATGGCCATCCATTCACAGATCCATCCATGTGCTCGTAGATGTGAGTGCTCCCACATCGCTGCTGTTCCTAGATGTGAGTGCTCCTGCATTGCTGCTGCTCCTAGATGTGAGTCCTCCCTCATCGCTGCAGGATTTTCCCCATGTGCTTGCTGAGTGTCAGGGGATGCTAGGTACTGAAATTACAACTGAGAATAAAACAAACTCAGTCATGGCTCCAGTTCATGTCCAGTCCAGTGGGAGAGCAAAGAAAGGTCTGCACTTGAATCCACTGCCTTGCACTTGAACTCCAACCTTTCATGTGTCACATGTGTGTTCATGAGCTCTGGCCAAAATATAGGTTCAAAACATTTGACCATCACTGGCCTCAGCAGGGAAATAATTTCTGTACTAATTACATTCCTTGTTGCTACACTGAAATTCTGACAGAAGGAACCAAAGGGGGAAAGTTTACTGTAGTTTACACATGAGTCCATTACTGCGGGAAGGGTCTGGTGGCCAGAGCTTGAGGTGGCCGGTCACATTGCGTTCACAGTCAGGAAGCAGAGAGTGTCCAATGCTAGTGCTCAGCTCACATTCCCTTTCTTTATCCATTCTGAGACTCCAGCCAAAGGATCGGTACNATCCACATTAAGGGTGGGTCTTCCTACCTCAATTAACACATTCTGGAAGGTTCCTCATAGATGATTCTAGATCCTGTTAAAATGACAATGTTAACTATCACAACTTTTTATCTAACGGACTCAATGCTGGTGTCCAGGGATCTCTTTCGCATACACGTAGAATCTCCTACCCCGACAGTGATGGGAAGGAGGTGCAGAATCATGTAAGCAGTCAGCTCCCACCCCTCCCCACCTCCTGTGGCTGAATGGTCATCTTCATCATCCATGATCCTGGTCATTACACCTGTTTCCCACTTACCGGAAGCTGGCNGTTCTGTTATTTACAATAGGCTTGGACACATGTGAGTACCACAAACAAGCCAGTCAGATGAATTTTGCTAACAGGTGGGTTCATATTAATGCCCTCCGTCATGTTGGTGGGGAACCTAGGCACCGAGAAGTCAAGTACCTTGCCCAAGTCCATATGGCTTGTATCCAGGCTTTTGTGACTCCTGGGATAGTCTACTTTTAGCCATCAGTTTACATTGTCTCAGAAACGCTGAGTTGGTGCTGTGGAGGACCTCTGATTCCCCCTGCCAGCTCTCTGCTCTGTCTCCTCTGGGGGAGGAGCAGAAGGAGGACGATGAGGAGGAGGAGGACTGGACATGCAGAGACTGGATGGCTCTGAAATCTTGGTGAGATTAGATCTTCCTGTTAAATTGCCTGTGATTCCAGGGTGGATTTAGGGAGCTGAGGGGAGGCAGAGGTGTGGAGGTGGCTGCGGCTGCTCTTTCATAAAGAACAGGCAACAAAGGAGACCAATTTCCTGGCTCTCACTGCAGAGGCTGGGNAGAGATACAGTCTAGACATGTGGCACCTAGCAACATAAAACCAAATGGAGAGTTCCTAACGTGGGGATCACTCCTTAGGGCTGAGCCTGAGGCCTGGTCTGATGGCAGAGGCCCCTGGAGAGGTCAGCCCCAACAGACAGTGTCTGCCACCCCATNTTGAGCCTCTCATACCTACTCTCACTGAGAAAATTGTGTTCTGGAGGGGTAAGGGCGCAGGAGATGAAATCCCCATGACCCATGTAAGGACGTCACTGTGAACACATGAATGTACCTGCTCATTCCCTTGCTTACATTGTAAACATCCCCCAAATAATTTCATGAACTTTAAGCTAACTTCCCTGTAGCCTCGGGTTTCCCAAACTAGCTTTGGCCCATTGGAGATATTGCCAATTATGTGGAAACAAACTTTATTGTAAAGGCATAACCCAGGGGGCTGGAGAGATGGCTCTGCTGTTAGGAGCACTTGCTGCTCTTGCAGAGGACCTGGGTTTGGTTNCCAGAACCAATGTCCAGCAGCTCACAACTACCTATTACTCCAGCTCCAGGGGATCTGATACCCCCTTCTGGCCTCCTCAGCAACCTATGCGCGCACACACATACAAAGAGAAATAGACAGGGGGTGGGAAAGAAAGGATTAAATAAATATTTTTTAAAAATAAATTTAAATATTTAAATAAAGTGAAGGTACAACCCAGAGCTAAACCTTGGAAAACCCGGGATGATGAAATGGCTATCAGATCATTGGGTGGGTNGAAGAAAGGGACTTGTGGAGTTGGGCTTCTGAGCCCTGGCTGCTTTGTGTGATGTGCTTGGAGTCCAGGTCTACCCCACAAAGCCCAGGGATCCCTTACTCCACAGGTGGGATTCCCATTGGGAAGTAAGATAATTTCAGCCACGACTTTCCCATCTTCTTGTTTCCAGTAGCTTAAAGTTTGTGGACTTCTTTTCTCCACTTCTGCAAAATGAGAAGAAATTTGGACCTTGAGTAAAGTGGGAGGGCCTTGATTTACCAAGAAATTCAGGTCTGCCTACTCGGGTCAGCTGTATGAACATGAGTCACAAACATCCCTTCTCTAGTGTGCGAGTCTGTAAAACATAGGGGTTGGGCAGTTTCCAGAAATGCACAGCTTCATTGAATGTACACAGTGCCGTGGAAACATAGGATGCAAGGATCAGAAGCTGCATCTGGAAGGGTCAGACAGTGGTGAGTGGCATGTGGACTGGTGTAGCCACACTGCAGAGCAAGCTGAAGAAGTATATGCCCTATGACCCTGCAATCTTCCAAAGAAAACCCTACACTAGCCCAGAGGGACACATACAAGAATATGTACGCCTCATGATGTGTAGAAGAGGGATCCAGAGACAAGAAAGATGTCCTTGGAAGACAAAGAGAGCAATGAAATGAAGTGTGTGCTCGGCAATATGGGCAGAAGTCAACAGAGGGATTGAAGACACAAGAATCATGACCATACTTATACGACCAAAGCAATCCTTGTTTTCCAAAGGCATATATGCATTCAAGGATTCACTTGAAATAGGTGTGCATGCCAACAGCAGTAGGTTGGAAAAGTGAGGGAGGGAGAGCCACATAAATGCCTAAGTTGGAGGGCATCTTGTGTGATTTATGACACTAGTATTTCACAGACCCAGGGGTGGCTGCCTCTGACTGAAGCTCCTTGGTCATGAGAGAGCTCACCAGAGGTGAATCTAGGAGGCCCTACAAACCTGATAAACAGAGCTAAGAAAGAGGGTTGGGTACAACATGGAAATGGGAGGCAGTGAAGAGAGGGAAATTTCAGTTTCTCTTGTCCTTC
>LZPO01107907.1:99307-151610 GCA_001675575.1 Neotoma lepida
GAACTCACTTGGTAGCCCAGGCTGGCCTCAAACTCACAGAGATCCGCCTGCCTCTGCCTCCCGAGTGCTGGGATTAAAGGCGTGCACCACCACCGCCTGGCAAAACTGATGGTTTTTAAGCACATAAAATAAGGCAATAAAATAAAAAGGGAAATTCTGTTGTTTGCTCAACTGTCTACAAGGTACAGCATTCTGTCACATCCATTGGCTGCTAAATTTAGTAGTAATAAAAACGTCAGCACACTTAAACACTATTTGCTGGTTCAATCGTCTCCCTTTGAGAGAATTCCCAAGCCTGTGTGATGATTACCGTAGTCAATCATGAATTAAATAAGTTACCTAGAGCCAAATTATTTCACAAGCAAAATCATAAAAAACCTTTCAATTTTTACAGTAAAGATGTATATTTGATGTGAGATGTGGGATATTTAAATATGTTTGATGTGATATGGGGTAGTGACTCCAAAATGAGTATTCAGGGTCTTTGGAAGTCCTAAAATGCCTGAGAATGTGTCGTCTTGAGATAAAGAGATTCATTCTCAAATCCAGCTAGATTGTACACCAAGCTCTCCACATANCATTACAGCACATGATAAACTACTATGCAATAGTTAAAAAGAATCAAGCCTACTTACAGGTGCTAACAGCAGACATTCAAGTTATATTGTTACTTGAACGAAGCAAGTAGAACAATAGCTACAGTGTAACTCATTTTACACCAAATAATTTGTGTGTGTGTATGCACAAATAAATCTGGAAATGTGTGTTGTTGCATATGCAGAAAATATTGTGAAAAGACACCATAACAATAGCAGTTGTTTAAAGATCAGAAAGTAAGGGTCAGATGAAAGCTAACTTTTATTTTATATATACATATATATACATACACACATATTTGCAAGAACAAACACCATTATCAGATGCCCTTATTATTTTGACAACTTTGAATCACTACAAAATTGCAGAAGGAATTGGACTGCAAGACAGTCAAGAAGAATAGCATTTGAAGACCAGGAATTGACACTGGTAAGCCAGTACTTTCCAGGGAAGAGCCCTCTGTGTGGCTGACTGGAATGTCCCATCACTGTAGTGGACAGAAGGGTCTTTAGCACTTCCCAGAATCAGCGCCCAGCCTTCCAAGTTGTGGTCATGCAACTGCTTGGATTCCACACTCCATAAATAACTTTCTGATCCAAGGTAGCTTCCCGATTCAACCAACATTCTCTGAGCATTACCTATTAGTTTTTGATGGTTGTTCTAATAGTCACCACAAATCTAGTAGCTGCAAACAACACCAAGGGCTGGGAGTGCAGGGGGCACTCAGAGGGTAAAGTATTTGCTCTGCAAGCATGGGGACTTGGGTACAGAGCCATCGAACCCATATAAAAAAAACTGAGCACAGCGGCAAGTGCCTATAATTCCTGTATCAGAGAAGCAGAGGCCAGCACATTCCGAGGCTTGGTGGTCAGCTAGTCTTGAGGAATNAGGAAATTTCAGGTTCAGTGAGAGATTCTTCCTCAAAAACTAATTTGGAGAATGATTGAGGAAGATACCTGACATCAGCTTCAGGCCTCTTCACAGGGCTTGCACATCCCACACCCATCTACACACACACATACACACCACACCCATCCACAGTCAGGTACATTCACCATACACACACACACATGCACACACTCATACACTCATACACACACACGGCATACACATACTTATACATGTACACCACATCTAACCATACTCACACACATCCACCATGCACACACACACACACACACACACACACACACACACTCAATACTCATTATATTATCATATAGAAGTCCTGAGTCTCAGTGATTTAAAATCAAGGAGTTAACAGCACTGTGCTCTTTCTGGAAGGTTCTAGAGGAAAGTCCATACATCCTTGCCTCTAGAGACTGCAGCCCTCAGCTTGTGGTCATTTCCCTTCTTCAGAGTTGGAAGTGCCTCACCTTCAAATCTCTCTGACACTCATTGCCTCTCTCACCCACTTCCAAGGGCCCCAGTGATAGTATTGGGGGTCTATGAAAATGCCCCCCTCTTAAGAGTTTAACAGTCTCAATTTCACCTGCACATTTAACTCTTCTTTGCAATGTAACTCAACATTTCCACAGATTTGGGGCATTAAGATGCAGACAGTTTGGTGGCCATTTTTCTGTCCACTGGAACTGCTAACACAGTCAATGCCCAATGTACTTCTAAGATCTGAAGTGCAGTCCAGACCCAATCCCTGTTCTGAGTTCTCAATCCAGAGAGGTGGCAGGTGGCATGCTTGGCCTCCTACACAGGACTGGCACATAGGAAAGGATGACTCAAACCAGCTTTAAGAATTTTAGCTTGTTGTTCACTACAAGTTTGAAATGTTGGAGCATGAGAGCTGAAGGATTGTTGAAAAGAATGCCAGGTCACCCATGCCCACTAACACATTATAGATGGTAGTCATCTTAAGTCAAGTGGGGTGAGGCTTGGAGGGACCTCTGAAGAGCTTGACCTGTGGGTCTTGGAAGTCAGGGGTACAATACTCTAGCACCAGACCTTCACCCACAGCAAGAAACCAAGGCTTGATAGGTATGTCAAATAGAAAGAGAGCGGCCACACTGCTGTGGGGACTACTGTAGTTCTGACAACCAAGGGAGGTGCGGTGGAAAGCACTTCCCATGAGTCAAGTGGGCTCCAGGGAAAGCTGCTCCTGGTGCAATCTTCAGAAGGAATTTCCCAAGAATCTTTGAGTTGGCATTGGACATCTCTCAATCCAAGGGAATTCATACCAGCTGGGCCCACCTTGTCCTCATCCCCTCCCTCTCCCTACTTTATCCCCCAAGAGTCAAGGGCAGCTAGAGGAGTTGGAGGGAGGGGAAAACATCAAAGCAAAGGGAGAAACAGAAGGAATATGCATCACCGTGTCCTACCTACTGAAATGGGTGGGCTGGGAAGTAAGAGACTTCCTTTTTCCTTCTTTTCTTCCTTAAAATATTTTTATTAATTCCATGAATTTTTAAATTTATTATATGCATCTTTTACATTATGTATCTTGATCCCATTCATTTCCTGTCCCTTCGCATCCACCCTTTACCCCTGTACACGCACACTCAAATAAAACAAAATTTAAGGGAAAAATTAAAAATCTTGTCATGGAAGCTGCAGTATAACACAGTGAGTCAGTCACGAAGTAAACCTCTTCGTCCGTGTATCTTTACTTGCAAGTGTTCATTGCAAAGAGTCATTGGTCTGGTTCAAAGCCTCTGGTTTCTGTTACACTATCACTGCTGGTCACTCACTGGGACTCTTCTTGGATATCCTGTTGTGGAGATCCTGCAGCTTTGGGTCTAAGGGTCAGGTCCCTTCACATGCTCCAGCAGATCATAGATGGCATCGATGTTGGGGTGGGCCAAGTCATAACCCTGGTTCTGGGCCTGGGCAGCTGCAGGGTTGGTCTGCCTGCCAGTTGTACCCTGTCCTCACCGCCAGGGTGAGCTCTCCAGCATCACCTTGGCTAATTCACCTCTTGCAGCAGTGAGTGAGGGCTGGGGAAAGTTCTGCTTTCATGCCCTCAGGGGTCGGCTCTCCTACACCTATACCAGGAGGAAGTCTATTGTGTTACACAGAAAAGGTACAGGGGCCACTCTCCCAAGCGCTGCAGCTGGTGAGGGGCAAGGACAGCCTTCCTGCTCTTATGACCCCAAGGCCAGCTCCTCCATCTGTCTCAGGTGTTGATGGGGGACATCTCTCCTCCGCCCATGCTGCCACATGTCAGATGAGTAATGGGGACAGCTCTCTCTTGCTCACAATTTTGGGGCTGGGTCACCCTCATCTCTGACCATTGGGCAGCTCTGCTGTGCTGCCTAGGCGAGGAGCAGGGCCTGTTTTCCTGAGTGCTGCATCTGGTAAGGGGTAAGGTCAGTTCTTTCATCTGTTGCAGCTGGTAAGGGGCAAGAGGTAAGGGGGCATCTCTCCCCCTGCCACACCACTACACGACAGATGAGTAGTGGGGACATCTTTCCCATGCTCACAACTTTGGGACTGGTTCACCCACACCTGAGCTAACAGGGTTAGGTCTATTGTGCTGCCCTGATGAGGTGCAGGGCATGCTCTCCACAGTGTTGCAGCTGATGGGGGTCAGGGACAACTCTTCTGTTCTTATGACCACAGAGCCAGCTCTCCCACCTGCCTCAGGTGTTGATGGGTGATGGGAGCGGGGAAACTTTCTTTTTCAATAAGCCTGAAGCTTTCATAGTGTACTGCCCCTGGGTGTGCCAACTATGGAAGTGAGACAAGTTTGAGGAGTTAAAAGTGACCAGAAGAATATATTATAAAGAAATAACTCAGAAGAAATGGGAAAGTAGAAGAAAGAGTATGAGCAAACAAAAAAAGAAATTGGTTTCTGTCTTTATCCAGCATTCTGTTTGTGTGGTAGACCACCCAAGCTAATGTCCCTGGTATCCAGACTGTGGTTTACCAGTGCCTCCCCTGGGGCTGTAGCTCCACACTACAGACCCCCAGTCCTGTGGGCATTCTAACTAGTGATGCCCAGCTAGCAACCTGCCCCAATGTGACCCCAAATCCATCCTTTCCTTGTGTTTCCTGATGTCCTTCAGAAGCCAACTCTCCCTTTTATGGGTTCTAACCCTTTCATCTCCCTCTAGAGTCCCTCCACATCTCACCCCACTTTCATCTCCCTCTAGAGTCCCTCCACATCTCACCCCATTGCTTGTGCCATTAGGGCCCTCTCTACTTTCTCCCTAAGACTTGATCAACGGCCATAGCAGGGACCAAAGCTGTGACTCTGGCCCAGAAAGAGCTTCCCTTCGATGGTTCTGGGATATGGCCACATGTCTATGCCCCTTAGCTTTGACTCTGGCCTTCTGCCAATGAGAATTCCTGTGAGAAGAGGGGAGTTTTGATCTCACTGACCCCACAGTTCCCCTTTCTGTTGTTTTTGTTTGTTTTGTTTTGTTTTGGGGTGTGTGTGAATGTGTGGTGTGTGACCTCTTACCTGCCTGCATTTTCACCTGGGTCCACAATATAAGCTGCCTAAAGACAATGACAGTAGCAAAGACAAATATAGCAGCTCACACCTCTATAGTCTTCACTATGGCTAGACTTTGGTATGTGAAATCTTAAAGCATCCATTCTAGTTCTGTCAGAGATATTATGATTGTTTTGTTTTCAGATAAGAAACTGGAGCTCAGAGACGCTAAGTTATATGTCCAGGGTCACAAAGCTAGAAAAGTCTTCTTCTAGGTTTAGCACTCTGGCTCTCAAGTTCTTGGGTTTAATCACTGTGTTCTTCTGTTTGCCTTTGCTTCTAGAATGTTCTTCCTTTGCGCATTACTTCCTCTAGTTCTATTCATCCTTCAAAGTCCTGCAAGTATCAAATCTCCGTGAGTCCCACGTGGACATTGCAAAAATGTTAGTTGGATGCTGGTTGGGTAACCTTAGGCAGAGCTAGAGTCTAGGTCCAGAGTTGAGGCCAGCACAATGTTCAATGATAAAGGGTATTGTGGTTCTCAAGGGGCTTCATTTAGTTACATCTCNTCTCCCAGCAAGCCGTGTGCTCCAATTTTCTTTGCCTTCATGACCTCAGCCAAAGTCTGGCTGGCCTTATTTGCTCAGGAGACTGTGGGGATGCTAATACATCTGTGTGGGCTACAAATGTCACCCAGGCTCTATGCCTTTCCTGATGCTGCTTCCGTGACTCAGAATCCCTGGGCCTGAGGCCACGGGGCTGAAAGGCCAACTGCTGGCCAAAGTCCCAGCTGGAGCTAAATCCTTGGTTCTGGCTGATAGGCAAGGAAGATCAGAGAGAGGCCCAGAGCCACTACATGAGGTGGCAATGAGAGACTCTGAACCTTTTGCAAGCACAGGGCCACCCCTTCCTGCTACTCACTGCAAGGACAGGATCTCATAGAGCCTCAGAACCAGAAGCTACCTTCATGTGGTGCAGTGCCCAGACATCAGCTAGCCTGGTAAGCAGAGTCACCATCCTGTTCAAAACCTTCTGTGGCTTCCATCGGCTATCAGACACATTTCCAAATCCTCTGTGAAGACTTGCAGGATCTGAGCCTGGCCTGCTTCTCCAGCCAAGTCTCTGGTAATCTCTTCCATCACACAGGGCTCTGGTCATCCTGGCCTTCTCCTCATCTCATGGTTTTCTGGGCTCCCTCCAACCTCAGCATCAGCATCCCACACAAAATGTACTCCACTGCCACCCTCACCTAGCAAATCTTGGCTGTTAGAATTATTTGTGTGAATGAATGAAACTGTTTCATTACTTGATTGATTGATCAATTCATTCATTCATGTGTCTACATGTGGGTTGAGCTATAAGCTTGGAATGATGATTGCTCCATCGGCAAGGGAGCAAGATGGCACTGTTTAGGTCAGAAATTATATGGATTCTACAAGGGCCAAAGGACAGACCAGTGTCTCCCCAGGATAAATGCAAGATTAGAGGCAGAAGAGCATTATAGCCTAATGGTCAGGAGCATGGCCTTAAGGACAGCATGCCTCCATTAAAATGCTTATTCTATCATTGTAGTGACCTTGGGCAAACTACTCCATTTAGTTCCACTCCCCTTTCCCTGTCTATATGCTAGACATGATTATAGGACCTTTTTCACGATGATAAGAACAGACAGGGCCACAGATAGGAGCAACTGGCATGCAGTAGTCATAATGTGTTTGTTTGCTTGATAATATGAGTGAATCCTTGTATCTCACCATGTTTTCACTTGAAGATGATACTTGCATATAGTTTTCTTTTTGTTTTGTTTTTTGTCTATACCATGATGCCAATACATTGTTGTATGGTTCTTTTTGTTTTTCATAATAGATTTTTTTATTTAAATTTTTTTCATTTTACATACCAATCCCTTTTCCCCTTCCATCCCCTTCTCCCACTCCCCCCTACATCCCTCCCATCCCCTTCTCATGGGGGTAAGGCCTCCCTTGGATGGTCAACACAGGCTGGCATACCAAGTTGGGGCAGGAACAAGCCCTTTCCCCCTGCATCACAGCTGAGTAAGGCATTGCACCATAGGAAACAGGCTTGAAAAAGCCAGTTCGTGTACCTGAGGTAAGTCCTGGTCTCATTGCCAGGGGACCCACGAACACATCAAGCCATGCAACTGCCACCACATTAAAAGAGGGTATCCAAAGCAGGTGTGGAAAAAGATTCTCTCCATTCAGCTGCCTCACACACCTCTTTTCTCTTAGGGCAGCCTCCGTCACTAGCTCCTAAGTAACTTTGAAGAGCTACTTTGTATAGTAGCAAACACATGTGTGAGCATTGTCTGTCTGTCTTTCATCTGTCCACCCATCCATCCATTACTGTTATTTATCCAGTTACTATCTATCACTGATCTGAAACTAATTTGCAGCCTTCCACCCCCATTCTGATTTCTGGGCCTCGCTCTTATTTAATTAGAGAGAGAGCTAGAGAGCTCAGAAATGACCCAGACTCTGTTTGGCTCATAGCTCTGCTTCTTCCAAGGGCTGCAAAAGCAAACCAGAAGACCCAAGGGACAGTGACTCATCACCCTAGTGACACATGGAGACCCATTTCGTGGTCTCTCACCCCAGAGCCTTCTTTCCCCCAGAGTTTCACTGTAGACACAGCATTGCCCCCCTGAACATACATCAGAACCCCTGTGGAGTTTTTTAATGGTTCATCCTCCAGGGACTTGCTTCCTGGAGCATCTGCCATAGTCCATCCAGGAGCATGAAGAATCTCCTGAGGCAGAGAGCTGTCAAAAGCCACACCAAAAAACATTCTCACAAGTAGAATGCAAGCCCTAAAGACAAGTGGCAAGACTGAGGATTCTAGATCAACATGTCATCCTGTCCAAGATACTGAAGCCTGACACACAGTCCACGTTGTGCAAACNTACAGTCTAGTTAAAATANCAAGGTTCATTTACAGAAGGCAGTGCTCCTGGGTGGTCCAGGTAAGGAGAAGTGATGGTGAACATGGACTCCCTTGCAACTTCAGAAGAAGGTGGGTTTGAGGTAAAAGAGGTGCTTCCTGGAAAAAGCACTGGATTTCACAGCAATCTCAAAGGATGCTGTGGTTTCCATGTGACATGTTCCCTCCAGGCTCAAGTGTTTAAAGACTTGGTCCTCAGTTGGCAGGGCTGTAGAACCCTTAGGAAGTATACTCTTACTGGAGGAAATGTGTCACTGAGGCAGGGCCCTAAGGTGTCAAGGGCCTGGCCACTCCTCTGCTTCCTTATTTCAACAATACGTGGTGTGAAGAACCTCAGCTTCCACACTCCTGCAGCATGGAGCCATCTGTCACTCTGGTAAACTGTATGACCTCAAACTGTAAGCCAATGTAAATCCTTCCTTCTTTAAGTCACTGCTTGTGGGGTACTTGGCCACAACAGAAGGAAAGGCACTACTTTGAAGGATGCAGAAGGAACAGGTAATGGGAGAGAACATCAACTGACTTAGAGTACAAGGATGTGCTGGGATAGTCACACTGTGAGCAGAGACAGGAGCCCCAGCAAGCGGAGAGCATCTTATCACACAAGGGTATTCTGGGATAGTCACACTGTGAGCAGAGACAGGAGCCACAGCAAGCAGAGAGCATCCTTATGCAAATGGAAAATGTATCGCTTAGCAAATGCAGTCTAGAGCACTAGGCTGTGGTGGGAGCTTTAGTCTGGAGAGCCCCTTTCCCTGACAGATGACCTGGTTAGGCTCCAGCTTCCAATTATCATCCTCTTGGCTTTTGTGCCTAGCACAACCACACATGGTGACACTTAAAGCAACAAATGCTAAGATGTCACTTAACCAGGGACCATAGCAGGTTTAGGGAAAAAATAAAAGAAAGAAAGAAAGTTGGTTTTAGATATGCAGGAGACAAGCCTTCTCAGGAGATTCAGATGACGAGTCCATCCAGTGGGCAGCAATGGGAGAGTCTGGGCCAAGCTCCAGGAAGAACTGTGACTGATCACAGGATGCACCCTTAGCTCTCCCATGGGCCTTGCAGTCTAGGGGAAAGTGAGGTATGCACTTGGATTTCCTGGTGTGCACACACATCACCCAGTGTTCTGTGTGACCACCAGGGATCTGCCCTGAGTTCGTAACCATGGCTGAGAACTCCAGGGAAGACTTCCTAAGGAGGTGGCCTTTGTGGATAGCTGTGACCAGGCTAAGGGAAATAGGGAAGTCATGTGCCATAAGAGCGGTGACTTCTTCACCTCATTTACATTTCAGCTCTCCTGTCACGTGGTGTGGAACTTCGCCCTTGTTGTTCCCATCTTGTCATCTGGTTTCTTCTGAGAACTGAGAACTTTNCATTTGCTTATTGACTTGTTAGTTTACATATTTACATGTTTGTTGAATATTTTAATCCATCAGTGGTAAAGTTCCCTTCAAGTGGGGACCTTACCTGCTTCGTCCATCCTTGTATCCTCAAGACTGACATGTTTTGACTGTTCAATGAAGAATTCACCTTCTCTCTTCCATCTTCCTCTATTCCTTCCTCCTTTCCCCCTCTCCTCCTCCACCCTCTCTTCCTCTATCCCTTCTTCTCCTCCTCCTTTCCTTCTCTACTTCCCCTTCCTCTTCTTCCATTTTCTCTTCTCTTCCTCCCCTTGCTCCCCTCTTCCTCTTTCTTTGGCTTTTTAGAAACAAGGTCGTACTCTGAACCAAGGCTGCCCTGACCCTCACTATGCAGTTCAAACTAGCCTGGAGCTCACAGCAATCCTCCTGTTTCAACTTCCCAAGCACTGAGATTACTGACATGAACCGCCGCGTTTGACTTTCACTGGATTTTTTTTTTAACTGAAAGAATTGCTGAGAGCTGACAAGATGGCTCAGCAAATACAGCGTTTGCCGAAGGACATGAGTTGGATTCCAGAGTTCAAGCAAAGGTAGAAGGAGAAAGCCTATATCACAAAGCTGTCCTCTGACCTCTAAACTATCTCTGTGGCTCCACATGCATCAAACACACATCAAAAAGGATGGATGAGGTAGTAGAAAGGTCAAAGAGAAATACACTCCACAACGTGCCCCCACGGTACTCTTCTGAACTCCTTTGCCATATTCATTGGAAAGATGGTCTGACCCAGAATCTTCCAAAGATTCCCCCATCCTTCAGGAAGGATTCTCTCTGCCTGTGGCCTTGGCCTTGGGAGCAGTGGTCAGTGTTGTGACTCCATTCCCCACACCAGCCAGTTTGACCAATACCCTGACACCCTGCTCTGTGCTTAAGTCTTCCTCTCTAGCCCATCCCACCTTGTTTCAAAGAATCAGACAGGGAAGCAAGGGTTTTTTCACTATTAGTGATGACATCAGCTGAACAAGCTCTGGGATTGGTTGACTTCATTCTGCCAGCATGGAGCTGAGGAGGCTCTCAGACATCAGTATGCAAGCCTGAGCATCGAGATGTGTTTATTTCACTGGGAACACAGGGGCTTCAGCCTCAGAACAAAGCCTTTGCCAGAGGGTGGGCTCAGCAAGTCACAGAATATGTTTTAAGTTGGAGTCTCTCTGGACCCAAGAGTAGAATCATTCCACGATAAGTAAGTAGGTCTGTTTTTATTCTGGAATGAGGAAGCTTGGAGAACTTCTGTGACCCCAGCAACCTTAGATCCACCATCAGCACTGGGCTGTGGTCCAAGAAGAATCCTGTTTCTCTGTTAAAAAGAATACCATTGAAAATGACATCAATTATGTCCCCCTTTTAACTAAAATTCCATTTGATTCGAAAGGTGTGTATTCATCAAAGAAAATATGAAGACAAATGATGTAAAGAGAAGGAAATTAAGGTTAGCATCATTCTGTAACTTAAAACGTCAATGTTGTATGTTTTGGAAAGTACTTGAGGCAAGGGCTTTACTGTTGAGCTATATATCCCAGCCAGAGAAAACCACCATTGACAGCATGACCTCTCCCTGCCCGTTTCCTCTTCTCCCTCCCCACTTCTTTACTCCACATCCTTTTCTTGTCCCAGAGAGATACATACACACCATATTTCTCCCACTCTGCGGCCACCATCACGTCACTCTGATCATGCTCACGTTTGCAAACGAACAGAGAGGAATGTCTCTCCATACTCTTTGAGACATACACACTCGCGGGGTTCATCTTACCTTTGTCCTGTGGTGTTTAGAGTTACCTTTGATGGGCCATGGAGTTGTTTCAATCCTCTGTCTCCTTGTCTGTAAAATAGGGATAATAATGGGCGGTATCTCACATGGCTGTTTGAGGGTAAAACAAGATAATGGGTGTGAATGGCTTGGCACGGTGCCTGGCTGTCAACATCAGATTGACTCATTATCACTGATTTTGAATACTTAGAAAAATCTGGTGGTGAAATCTTAGTGGGATTCCCAGAATGCATTCTTAGGAATGGCATACCNCATAGCAATTTTGAGCGTATTTAAAGGTTTTGATGTGGAAGTGCTTGTGTTTTGGACCTTCTCTTAAAAATGTACATTTTAGGGTTTTTTCCACCTGAGAGACATTTGTTTGTATTTTAGTATCTTTGATAATGTGGTCAATTTTTAGTCTCTGTGTGCATATGATTGTGTGTTTGCAGGTGCACATGTGCATACATGCATTGGAGGCTAGAGGTCAACCTTCAGTCTTGTTTCTGAGGTGACATCCATTTCGTTTTAAGACGGGGCCTCTCACTGGCCTCAAACTTGTTGAATAGGCTAAGCTGGCTGGCCAGCAAGCAGGGATCCAGCTGTCTTGCCTTCTGAGTGTTGGGATTACAGGCCTGTGTCACCGTATCTGGATTTTTATGTGCATTCTGGTGATGGAATTCAGGTCTTCATGCTTGCAACTGAGCTATGTTCCCAGCCATGGCTGAATGCTTTAAATATATTAATTGGTTATTTTCTTTATAATTCATCTGTTTGTGCATTTTGTCTATTTTTCCCTATTAATTTTTTTTTATAATTTTACACTAAATTCTCTATGGTCTGGACATTAACTGTGTGTTTATTTATGTGTGTATATCTGTATGGTGTGTGCATATGGAAGTGTGTATATGTGTGTGTTTGCATGTATATATGTGTATGTATATATATGTGTGTGTGTGTGCGTGTGTGTGTGTGCAACAGTTTCCAGTTTTGTTTCTTCTCCTTCAATATTGATTATGACCCTTTCAGCAAAGAATTTCTTCTTTTCTAATGTTTATATGTTATGAAGTAAGCTGAAAGGGACTTTTCTGGTAATATGGACTAGCTCTTTGTTCCCATTTTGGAAGGTTTTGGGACATACATGCTGGGTTTTAAGATCAGAATGGTGCCTCTAACACAGCATTACTCATGGTAAGGTCTGGGGGCCTATCATATTCATAGTCTAATCCTACATTTTTTTCCTATTACAGTTTTATATTTCTTACTCTTTTTGGCATCACTGTTTCTCACCTAGAGATGGAACAAGACTTTAGTTTTATTTGTATTTGATTTCTGTTGTTTTATGGCTTACAGTTTAACATTTAATTCCTCCTCTCTTCATTTATGTATGAGCTATGAAGTAGCAGTCAATCTTATTAATTTCTAATAATTAGCAAATTACTTTAGCACGATAATGTTCCATTCTTTGCCCAATGNCAAAAAATACTATCTTTCCATACAGGCTTATTCTGGGCATTCCTAGTGGAGCAAAGTAATAACTTTACTTTTACCAGAATATACTTTTTAGATTAATGCATGTTTAAAATATTTTTAATATCNAAAAGAGAGTACCCCTTTATTCTCCTGTTTCAGTTTTGATTTTGATTTTTCCCCATGTTTATCCTTTCCAGTATAACTTAAAATTCACTTTGCTGAGGTTTTAAAGATTCAATTTGAATTTTTACTAGAATTATATTTTATTTATGAATTAATTAGAAATAAATTGAATCTTTAAAGTGTTGAGACTTCCCATAAGGAACACGGTGTATTTCCACATTAATTCACTTTCTTTTATGCTCCAGAGTTTTAACTTTCTTGCGATATGAACTTGGATGGATTTCAGTTCGTCACATAAGTGGGAGTCTTTTAATTTTAACAAGGGAGCCGAGCTTACTGTTCTAGTTTCTTTCTGTTACTGTGATCAAGAGCAACGGAGGGAGGAAAGGGTTCATCCAGCTTAAACTTGCAGGTCACAGTCATCATCCAGGGAAGTCAGGGCATGAACTCATGCAAGAACTTGAGGCAGAAACCAGGGAGGCATGCATGCTGCTTGCTGGGTCACTTACAGGCTCACGCTTAGCTAGCTTTCTTACACAATCCAGGACCATCTGCCCAGGGAATTGTATCACCCACAGTGGCCTGAACCCTCCTATATCAATGAACAATCTAGACAATCCCCCACAGACATACCCACGGACCAATCTGATCTAGACAAGTCCTCTAATGAGACTCATTTCTCAGGATACCCTAGTATGTGTCAAGGTGACAGTTAAAGCTAGGTAGGACACTCTTTTTCCAAAGTCACTCTCTTGTGCCCTACTGAAAGTAGGTAGTTTTCTTTATGTTATGTTTTTGGTTTATGCTTACTTGTATTGATTCTGTTTTCATTATCTTGGCTCTATGGAAATGAATTTTCTGTTATTTTTACCTGAAGAATTTTAAGTTTGTGCCCTGTTTTGTGCTAGGAAGGTGCTTTTAATTTTTTTTAAGGATCACACTCTCCCTAACACATGTTAAAAAAGAAGCTTTCCTCAATCGTTATTCAGAAGAGAAATCAACTAAATCACTTTGTCATCTTTGTTGTTTGGTGTTTTTTGAAGCAGGGTCTCCTGCACCCNAGGTTACCCTCAAAGTCGTAGTGTAACTGAAGATGACCTTGGACTTCTGACTCCCCTCCTGCACTTCCCAAGTGCTGGGTGATGTTTCTGTGGCAACACACCCACCTCTTTGGTAGGCATTGCTTCACTCCTCTTACTCCCATTTCTCAGCTTTCAAAAAGAAGAACTATAGGATGTTGAATCTAGGTTAGAATAATTTATTCAAGGCATTTTAAAAAGTAGTCAGATCTTGGGAAACTCCACCATTTCTCTTTAGCTCCATCACGTGGCTCATCCTACAGCTCTCTAGAGAGTGGCCTCCACACTCCAGGATTCTGTACGCAGTTCTTGTCTTAGGTGCTGGCCTCTACCTTCAGTTGTTGTTTTGTTGTTATTGTTGTTGTTTGGGTCAGCCACAGTCCATTTCTGCTGCCTGCACGGGGACACTGATCTAGAGTACCAATTAGAATTCTTCAGCATTCTTTTTGTTGGTGTTGTTTCTTTTCATCGGATACATTGTGGGGAGGGGGGAGATCTAAAGTCGTCTGATTTTCTTCCTTTGTATTACAAAGGAAGCCAATTTCTTTCTTTGTATTTCAGAGGAAGAAAAACTTCTTTCATTTGTTCTTAGAGTTGGCAAATTTTTCCTCCTTGTCTTTGAAGTTCATAATTTTCACTAACATGTTTTCAGTTTCTAATCTGGGTTTTCATTGTTGTTGTTTGATGGTTTGGGGTTTTTTGTTTGTTTTTGTTCATTTGTTTGTTTGTGTGTGTGTGTGTGTTTGAGATTTCTCCATGTGGACTAGGGGAGAGGCTCAGTCAATAAAGAGCTTGCTGTGGACCTGAGCTTAATCCCCAGAACCTACATAAAATGCTAGACGTGGTGGCAGGCACTTGTAATCACAGCACTGGAGAGGCAGAGACAATGGGACACCATGCTTGGAGCTCACCGGCCAGACAGTGCAGCTGGATCATCAAGTCCCAGAGAAAAGTAAGAGACCCTGTCTCAAAAGAGAATATGGAAGGCGAGCCATGGGTGAGTCAGTAAACACTGAGCCCCCATGGCCTCTCTTTCAGTTCCTGCTCCCCTGTTCCTGACTTCCCTTCATGATGGACTATATGTTATAAGACTCCCCATGTTGCTTTTGGTCATGGTGTTTATCACAGCAGTAGATAAACAAGTCAGCGGCCGAGTTCCATGTTACTGAGCTCTGGGGAAGAGTACAGCACTGTGCTTACTGGATGCATCTTGCTGACACTGAGCTGAGCCCTGTTCACATATTGCTATCTTGATGCTTTCTGAAGAGATGTTATTTTCAATTCCTTATCTACAGGGTACCAATGGGCTCTGAGATGTTGGGGTGATCACAGTGGGTCCATGTGTGGAGCAGCTTGCATCCCAAGGTCCCGCAGTGCCTGCTTTGTCTCCTAGTCTCATCTATCCTAGGCTGTCCTCCCTCCATGCTTTCCTGACTGGGCTTCTGCTTTGGATTCATAGTTGCAATGACACTTCCAATCTGGTTGAGAAGACATCTACAATGACCTAAAATTATCCTGTCCTTTAAGTAACTTCACAGTTCGGGACAACATGCCCTCTAATGTCTGCCATGGGGCCCTTGTTTTTGAACCTCCATTTCTTTCCCCTGTGTTGTTATTTTCCACCCCTTCCTGCTCCCAGGAGAAGTCCCGTTTCCTCAACATAGAAATTTCGGATCAGTTCTGCCTGAGATTAGACAGTTAGTGTGGACCTTGCTCATAGTTGAAGTTTATGCAAAAAGGAGACGGAAGATTATACAGCAAGCACACTAGAGCTACAGAGACAGTAGTTTGGAGGAAGCTCAGGGGATGTTTTTGAGGACTGTTTGGAGAGCAGGGACCTGCTGCTCTGCAGGGGGTGTCTCGAAGCAGTGGAGCATGGCTTTTGCTTTCCCTGAGCCTCCCATGTTTTCACTTCCAGCCTTGCAGTGCTCACCGTCCAGCTTCACCTTGAGCCTTCTTACTGTCTTCTTCAATTTCAGACGCCCCAACTCTACACTACTCACCCCGCCTTGTCCTTCTCCTGAGGTGGCTTCCTGACACTCAGCTTTAGCTCAAAGCTCCACCTCCCCTGAAAGGCGTTCCTAACCACCTGTGGGTGGGACCTGGCTGTCCACACACAGTGTCCTTTGCATCTCATGCCATTCCTTACTCAGAAATATCTGTCTCCCTGAATGGGAATACAACCTTCCTGAGAATAGGATCTTGTCTTTCCTATTCTCTCTGCTGTGTCTGCAGTGTCTTCAATGGGAAGTACTCAGTAAAGATTTTTCAAATCAGTGAAGAAAGGCAATGGGTCTTTAGCCTGTAGTCAGCTCCCTTTTCCTCTAGACCAGTNGGTTTTTCTCCATCACTGAGAAATCTCCCTTCATTTCCACTGGTTTTGCCTACTGCGGAGAATTGGTGAATGGATTAATGCTGCCATCAATAGAATGGGTCAGGTGGCAGGAGAATGGGTTTGGTACACATTCCTCTATCACGCCACTGACTCTGCAAGCAAGTCTCTGTTCATTGGACTTGATCTTGGACTTCTCAGCTGCCTGAAGAAGCTCTAAGAGATGCATCTCCTTTGCACACAAATGATGTCATATGTAGTACCATGAAGGAAGTGCGTTGACACCCTATCATATCTTTAGGGTCCCGATTCCAGTCTAGGGCATTCTCCTTTGACCATGCTCAATTCTCTCAAGGATGCAGGATTCTGAGTTTGGAAGAGTTGAAAGCAGCAAGTGGGTCCCCCATCAATCCCTTCAGCCTTCCCACCAGGTTGCTATCTGCCTCAGGAGGGACAGGACTGCTTGTATGGAGGGTGCCGAGCCTGGCTTTACACTGTGGGACACACACAGGTGGGGCACTGGTCGGCACTTAACTGCTGCTGTTCCTGAGCAGCTGAATAAGACCTGCTGACTCCAGGGGCTGACTCACCCCTCCGGGGAGCTTTGGACCAGACTCTAGCAGAACAGATTAGCTCAGTGTTCTGAGTCAGACAGTGATGTCAGGACAGCTTCAGGGCACCTGAGCACACACACACTCATGGGAGAAAAATAGTTTCCAGCAGGAGGGGAACACTTTGTAGACCTTCAGCAGATGAGGTGAAAACGAGGGGCTGGTTCCTCTACATCCAGACAGAAGTTCTCACGAACCTTCCAGGGCTTTATGGGACATCTTTGCAAGAGTTAGTGCAATGGGGCTTCAAGAAAGGAGCCTTGGAGTGGAAGCTTGGACTGGCAAGCACAGCCTGACTCCTCACCAGCAGTTTTCAGTGCCTGTCCAAGGAGAGCAACCACCCATTAGTCCTCATCACAACATTTCATTTAAGGGTGTGCTAAAGAAAACCACCTGATTGGCAAAGAGTAAGCCCACTTAATAGCCTTTCTCCCTGCCAGACATAGATTAAAAGTGATTTTTTTTTGCCTAAATTACATTTTATTTTCTCACCAGCTGCTAACTCTCTGAGACAGATTGGGAGATAAATTATCACAGCAGTGAATGAATCTAATTTTTCAATATAATTCACGGTAATTCTATATTTTCCACACAAGATGGAAATAGTACTGGCTCTTTGCCAAGAGCCAAACTTTCAAAAAAATCCACATAATATCTTGGACTCCCAGAAGTCTCTGAGTTTGGAATGTTTAGAATGAGGAGCTGGCAGAGAGAAATCCTATACTTTGGGCAAGAGAAGGGACAGGGCTAAAGGGAGGGGCTGGAGGGGCAGAGGAAGCATGACTGAAGTCATGAGCAAGTGGGAAGACTAAATGTATAAAGATGTCCACATCCTTGTCAGATTCACAGTAATTCAGCCTCATGGGCCTTTCTTCGCTTCCAACATCCCTAACCTCCTTCCCTTCCTCTCCCTCTCTCTCTCTCCTTCTCTCTCTCTCTCTCCCTTCTCTCTTCCCCTTCCCTCTCTCTCTGAATGTTCTTCCCCTGGCATTTTACAAAACTAACTCTTAGCAGGAGAGCTGTCCCTGTCCCTCACCAGCAGCAACATTCAGGAGAGCAGGCCCTGCACTTTACCTGGGCAGCACAGTAGAGCTGACCCTGTTGGTGGAGGTGTGGGTAAGCCAGCTCCAGTGTTGTGAGCGTGGGGGAGCTGTTCCTGCTACTCATCTGTCTTGTTGCAGCATGGGCAGGGGAGCAATGCCCCCTACTCCCTGCCCATCAATGCCTGAGGCAAGTGGAAGAGGTGGCCCTGAGATCATAAGAGTGGGACACTGTCCCTGCCCCCATCAGCTGCAGCACTTGGGGCAACACAGTTGAGCTGGCCCTGAAGGTGTGGGAGAACTGACCCTGAGGAGGTGAAAGCCAGAGTGTACTAGCTAGGGCAATGCTGGAGAGCCCACCTTGGTGGTGAAGACAGGAGAGAGCTGGCAGGCTAACCAACCATGCAACTATCCAGGCCCAGAACCAGGGTTATGTGTTGGCCCACACCAACATCCACCCCATCTGTGATCTGCTGGAGCATGGTATGGGGGGGGGGCAGGTCAGTCCTGTGGACACCCAGGGCTACAGGATCTCCACAATACAGGGCAGCAACAGGATGTCCAGGAAGAGTCCCAGTGGGACCCAGCGTCGATGATTCTGGAGAGATCAGGGGCCTCAAACCAGACCAATGATTCTTTTTGATAAACACAGGCATGTGAAAATATATGGATGAAGGGGTTTACTGCATGACTCACTGTGTCACACTGCAGCTTCCGTGATGAGATTTCCCCCTTTTCCCCTTTTCTTCCCCTCTTTTTCTCTTCAACTTTATTTTGGGGTAGGGCAGGGGATGGGTGGATCGGGAGGCATGATGTGAAAGATACAAAGAAAAAATAGCACACACACACACACTATACACACACACACACACACTTGCACACACATACACCCCAAACTCTTATGGATCACTCAAGTTATGACTCAATTGTCACCTCCCAGAAAGGTCATCGTTAATAAATTCTATGGTCTCCATATGGTTTGGTTTGTCCTCCATCAAAATCCTCCTGGAAACTCCCAGGCTCCCTAGGTAATGGTGTTGAGAAGTGGTGTGGCCTTTAAGGGAGAGTTGAGGCTATAATGACTCAATGACTCAATGCCATTCTTATNAGACTGTAGTCTATGTGGGACTAGCTTGACCACTGTGGCAGTGAGTGGTTATAAGTGGCTCAACCTCCTTTGGCCACTGTCTAGAGCACACATACTCCTTCCACACACCTACCTCCTTTATGTGTGGAACAATGTGTGGTCCTCACCAGAAGATGAGTGGATGTTGGTGGTCCCTTACTCTTAAACCTCCCAACCCCCAAATCCATGAGCCAAGATCATCTTTTCTTTATAACATTTCCAGCCTTGGGGACAGTCTTAGTTAGGCTTTCTATTGNGGTGAAGTGACACCATGACCATGGCAACTCTTATAAAGGAAAACATTTAATTGGGATGGCTCGCTTACAGTTCAGAGGTTTAGTCTATTATGTTCATGGTGGGAAGCAAGGCAGCATGCAGCCAGACATGGTGCTGGAGCTGAGAGTCCTTACATCTTGATCCAAAAGCAGCAGGAAGTGAACTTAACACACTGGATAGTATAAGCATAGGAGACCTCAAAGCCCACCCCCACAGTGACATACTTCCTCCAACAAGGCCACACCTACTCCAAGAAGGCCACACTTCTTAATAATACCACTCCCTTAGGGAGCCATTTTCTTGCAAACCACCACAGGTACGTCTTATAGCAACTGAAAATAGACTGAGTTGATCACTCAATAGGAAGGAGCTCCTTTCAGGTCCCCTCTTCCAGTTTCTCTAGTTGGTTTCCTTCGCAGTGCTCCCTATTATTGGAAATGCTTAGCTTATTTTTTAGTGTTTAAGTCCCTGGCTTCTGCAGTGTCAACACAACATGAGGAGGGAGTTCCCGTGTTATGCCACTACAAGCTTGGCATCAGGTGAGCACTCCCTAAATATCATCAGATTCTGTGAAACACGAAGAGGAAGAGAGAGGCGAGGGGTGGGATTCACTGCAAACATCTCATCGGGTGCTTAGCCCCAACAACACTGAGGGTGTCGTGTAGCAATTTATTATTGTTAGTGGGTTATTGATGAGAATCTGGAACAGGGGATGAGAAGAGCAGCGCCTGATCAGGTAGCCTGGCCTGGCCCTAAGCGTGACTGCACCTCCTGTCAGTGAGAAATCTCTCCAGGCTCATTTTTCTTCTGCAGGGCCTTCCCCTGCCAATATTCCAGGAGAAATTACACATGGTAACCATTAGCAAGGTTGTTTATTAACGAGTCTTTCCCANTTGGAACCAGACCAAACACAGCTGGGACTGGCCGGCTGCTTCCTCTCATCCCTTCCTGCTGCTCCTGGCGACCTAAGGCACAGGCCTGCAGAAGTCCCTGACTGGGCAGCTGGGCCCCAGCATCCAGGCCAAACATGCTTAAATAATTGAAAGAAGTGACGTCCGCCATAGGGAGAGAACATGGCCATGCTGTTTACTTTCCAGCGGCTGAGACCCAATCTGGCTTGGATCTGCAGGGAATATAAATGGTGCAATTAATTGCCTATAATTTACACATCGTCATTTGCACAGAGCTCTGTGAGGAAAGGTTTGGAGAGTGTATGTTGAAAAGGGGGGGGGCAGGGAGGGCGTGGATTTATCATCATCCTCACTACCTATGGAAAACCAGCTCAGAGGGAGGCTCGGCCGCAGGGCTTCAGCTGCACACCAAACGCCCTGCCTGCATTTGCCTGGTTTCATTTCCCCAAGTCTTTAACTTACATTTGGTTTCTCCTTTATTTCTACACTGAGTTATGGTTGCTTTATTTGCAACCCCACCCGCACCCCATGTGTATATGTCTATGTGCGTGTGGAGGTCAGAGGAAAACCTTGGTGTCATTCCTCCAGAACAAATTCAAACATTGCTTCAGACAAGGTCTCCTACTGGCCAATAACTTTCCAAATAGGCCAAGCTAGATGGCCAGTGAGTTCCAGAGATCCACCTGTCTCTGTCTCCCATCTTGCCCTCACTGGGATGATAAGAAAGTGTCTTGCACTGGGGTTTACAATCTGTGTGTATATGTGTGTGTGTGTGTGTGTGTGTGTGTGTGTGTTCAGAAGAAATCATGGCTGTTCCTAACCTTCGACTTTGCTTGAGACAGGATCTCACCACCATGTGCACCAGGCTAGCTGGCCAATGAACTGAGAATTTTCATAGCTTCACCTTCTATCTCCCCATAGGAGTGCTAGGACCACAGATGTGTGCTCTGTGTGGGTTTAAGGGATGTGAACTTGGGTTTCAGGTTTGGGCAACAAGAGCTTTATCCACAGAGCCATCTCTTCAGCCCTTTTTACATTTTTTATCTGGGTTCTAGGTACCAAAATCAGGTCCTCCCACAAGACAAGTGCTTTAGAAACCAAGCCATCTCCCCAGCCCATGTCTGCCCTTTTTCGAGATTCAGAACTCAGTGATGGGTGATACTGGCTCTAGAAAGCCTAGATGCTCTCCTCCTCTCTCTCTCTCTCCAGGGCATGTCTGTTTCTCATCCATTATGTATAATCGCTGTGTGCTGCATAGCATCACAATGAAGATGAGGCTGGATAGCCACTCTCTGCCTATGGCAGCCAAAGGCCACCACACATATTAGAAAAAAAAAAAACAAAAAAAACACTGATGGTTCAAGTGACCCTGGGAGGGATGGAGAGAGGCAAAGGCTATTGATTCCTATGTAGAAGGTTTATGCTTTTCACCCATTATGTTAATAATGTCCCAGTGTTGAGGTGAATGCCCAACATCTTCTCTCTCAGGTGAGACTNCCCCTGCCCCCTGCCCANTTCTCTTATCCCATCCCAATAAGGGCCAGAACACTGCAGCTAGCTCAAGCCTGGCAGCTGAGCCTCTGGGTCATCAAGGGCACCCTTGATGCTTGTGGTATGAATTCTGGACTGGGTCTAGTGTTTTTCCACTGGGCTTGCCATTGGGAATCTCTCAAGCAACTGTCCCCCCAGGTTACCATAAGGCACCAGAAACCAAAGCACACAATTTGATGGGCAGTGAAACCAGGGACAGCAATGAGGAAGGGAATCCTAAAAGCATCCTTTGAATCCAAAGAGACCAAATGTGGCTTGTCTATTCCCATGCTTTTCAATTACATGAGTTAGGTTGTTTGTCACTTGCAAGAGAAACGCCCCCCTCCCCTCCCCAGCAGATCCTTGATGCCTCTGCAGGTGAACTGTGGCCTGAGTAATGACTCAGGAAGACTGGATCGATGGTGTCAAGGAAATGTTCAACCTCACTTATAATCAGAGACTGGTGAATTAAAACAGTGAGATAACATTGTTTGCCTATCAACCTGGCAAAGATTAAACACAAAGATAATACTCTGTGGCGAGGAGATAAAATGTAATAGGGGCACCGTGGACAGGGTTTTATAATTGCTCCTGGAAGGACCATTTGGAGAGGGATTGATAAATGCATATTAAAAGCTGCAATATTCTACAAATCAGTTCTGTGAATCTGGGAAAGTGATCTAAAAAAATAAGTAAGAATATGTACACTTAAAGAATTAGTATTACTGGGGCCAGGTAACAGCTCAGCAGTAAAGAGCCCTGGCAGCCCTTCTGAAGGATCCAGGTTTGAGTCCCAGCACCTACATGGTGGTGCAGTCATCTGCAACTACATTTCCAGGAGATTTGATGCCCTCTTTTGGCCTCTGTGGGCACTAGGCATGTAAGAGGTGCATAGAAATACATGCAGGCAAAATACTCATACACAAAAAAATAAAAAAGAATATGAAACAATGAAAATAGAGTATACTATAAATGTCCCACAATAGAGGATGGGTTAATCAAATATTATGTATCTATTAAATCTATAGCTTAGAATAAATTTATTTTTAAGTAAAAACTACATGTAATAAGTGATAAAGCAAGTTGACACAAAATTATTTCCTATAATTATTTTCAACTAATGACATTCTGATCAACAAGCAGATAATGTATCTACAATAGGGGTCCCATGAGATTATATTGACTATTGACATCAGAGCCATGTAAGTTTGTGTAAGGACAATCTTTGCTGTTTATACAATGACAGGACCTTCTAATACTGCATTTCCCAGAATGTCTGTACTGTGAAGCAAGGCATGACTATATAAGTAAAAGCCAAGACAGGTATGCACCTGGTAACTAGAGTTTCATCCTAAATAAAAAAGACTGGAAGTATTTAAAAATGTGTCTTCCTTCATATTTTGTTTACCTGGCTCACCCTTCAAACCAAACTACACTTGACCCACCTACCATGCTGGTGGCTGTGAGCTTGGTGCAGCATGCTGCCACCTCTAGCATGAATGACCACAAGAGCCTCTGTCTTGTCTCCTTTCCTCTGTTTCTCTGCTCCCCATAGACATTTGTCTCTCATGTGTCTCCAGCCCTTCAAAGTTTTCCATTACACTCCTAGTAAAATCTAACAGCCTCAAGTCATATGCTAAAGCCCCCTGCACCTCTAGACACTGCTGAAAAGAAGCAATGAGCTCGAACTGAGACCAGTTAAAAACTCTAAAACCAACATGCAAACAGAAAATAAGAATGAAATAAACTGAATAGAATAGTCAAGACTGTGAAAGTCCCAGTTATTTAAGCACTGGAGATATGAGAAAGAGAAGAAAAGCAGGAAACAACAGAACAAACATCTGAAATAGGATGGAGAATTTTCAAACATTAAATATTAATGATAGCCATTGACAGATTCACAGAATGACACACCACAGATCCAGGAAGCTCAGAGAACAGGAAGCCAGACAAACACCAAAAAGGGGTGATGGTCACCAAAGTACATCAGACTCAAACCACAAAACATCAAAGACAAAGAAAAACCACAAAGAAGCCAGAAGACAATAGAAGAGGGATTCGGAAAAGATATAACTTTCTAACACAATCAAAAGAGTCCGAAGATAGCCACCTTCACAAAGACAAAGGACTTCGGAGGAAAGCAATGCTCAACAGCATTACTTAATGATGGAGGTCCATCTTCAAAGAGAAAGAATGGTGTGTGTGTGTGTGTGTGTGTGTGTGTGTGTGTGTGTGTGTGTGTGCATGAGAGAGAGAGAGAGAGAGAGAGAGAGAGATATTAAAAATACAGCATTCCAAACACAGGAAACACCCTGGTAGCATTCCAAGGAAACATAGTGGAACCCAGGCCTAGAGAGATGACTCAGTGATTAAGAGAACTTTGTTGCTCTTACAGAAGACCCAAGTTCAGTTCCCACCACCAACATATATGGTGGCTTGCAATCATCAGTAACTCTGGTTTCAGAGGGTCTGACACCATCTTCTGGTCTCTGCAGGCACTGCACACACATGGTACACATACATAATACAAAAAAAACCACTGATACACATAAAAATAAAATAAATATATGAAAAATAGTGGAACTTGACAGAATCATCAATATATTCATTCCCATTAACAATTACAGAATACTGTTCCCTTATGTTCTCATCCCCCATCCCCTACCCTCTATTGTCCTCCCTCACCCCCAGTTTACTCAGGAGATCTCATCTATTTCCCCTTCCCAGGGCAATCCATGTGTCCCTCTTAGGGTCCTCCTTGTTAGCTAGCTTCTCTGGAGCTGTGGGTTGTAGTCTGGTTATCCTTTGCATTACATCTAGTATCCACTTATGAGTGAGTACATACCATGTTTGTCCTTCTGAGTCTGGGTTACCTCACTCAGGATGATATTTTCTAGTTCCATCCATTTGCCTGCAAATTTCATGATGTCACTGTTTTTCTCTGCTGAGTAGTACTCCATTGTGTATATGTACCACATTTTCTTTATCCATTCTTCAGTTGAGGGGCATCTAGGTTGTTTCCAGGTTGGAACAGGGACAGAGTGGGAGAGCAATGAAAGATATATCTTGATAGAGGGAGACATCATGGGGATAGGGAGAAACCTGGTGCTAGGGGAATTCCCATGAATCCACAAAGATGACTCCAGCTTAAACTACTACCAATAGTGAAGAGGGTGCCTGGGCTGGTACCCCAATAATCAGATTGGTGAATACCCTAACTGTCTTCATAGAGCCTTCATCCAATAACTGGTGGAAGCAGATGCAGGGATCCATAGCCAAGCACCAGGCCAAGCTCCAGGAGTTCAGTTGAAGAGAGGGAAGAGGGATTCTAAGAGCCAGGGGCATTAAGGTCATGATGGGGAAACCTACAGAGACAATGGAACCAAGCTAGTGGGAACTCATGAACCAACAGCTGTGGAGCCTGCATGGGACTGGACTAGGCCCTCTGCATAAGTGAGATAGCTGTGTAGCTTGGTCTGCTTGAGGGGCCCCTGGCAGTAGGATCAGGATCTATCCCTGGTGCATGAGCTNGCTTTTTGGAGCCCATTATCTGTTGTGGGATACCTTAAACAGCCTTGATGCAGGAGGCAAGGGCTTGGACCTGCCTCGATTGAATGTACCAGGCTTTGCTGACTCCTCCTCCTTCTGGGAGGCCTTACCTTTTCAGAGGAGGGAATGGGGGGNGTTGGGGGAGAATGCTAGGGGAGCTGGAGGAGGGAAGAGAGGAGGATCTGTGGATATTATGTAAAATGAATAAAAATTTCTTAATAAAGAAAAAAAATTTAGAAAGTAAAGAAAACTTCTTCCAACAATAGTATAATGTCTACAGTTGGCTCTCTGTATCTATACATTTCATATGAAAAAAAAATGTTGGTTCTGCACATGGCTAGATTTTTTCCTTGTCAGAATTCCCTAAATAATATAGTGTAACAAGTGATTAATCAGTGTTTACATCAGAATAGGTAATGTAATCCAAAATGATTTAAAGCACTGGGAAAGAACAACATAGGTGACATAAGGGACTCAATTGTCCCTAGATTTTAGTGTTGGAGGGATGTCATGGACCAATTATGGTTTTGTCTCAAGCTAACATAGAGCAGTCAGCAAAATGGACAATATACTGTGCTATTAAACATACCTCAACAAATTTAGAAGACTAGAAATCACACAAAGTATATGCTTTGATCACAGTGGAGTTAAACTAAGAACCAATATCAATGAGAAAGCTGGAAAATCCCAACACATTTGGAGGCTAAACCATACAATTCTAAATAGTGCCTGGGTCAAAGAAGAAATCTCAAGAGAAACATGTTAAGATATCACATATTGGATTAAACTGAAAATACAGCTTATCAAATTTCATAGGATGCAGTAAAAACATGCTTCAAAGAAAATTTATCACATTACAGGCATGTATTAGAAAGTAAGGACTACATGAAATAAATAATCTGAACTTGCAGCTTCCCTCTAAGGAAATCAGGGAAAGAAAAAATAGAAACAAAGCAAGGAGAAGAAAATAAGCAATAACAATTAAAAGATAAATCAATGGAGCTAAAAATAGGAAAACAACAGGAACAAAATCAAATACATAATCTAGTTTATTAAATACAACAATAAAACTAATAAACTTCACATGAGCTAATTAAGAAAGAAAATAATCAAATCACCAAGACTGAAGNAAGAGCCATCTTTANTATCCCAATGAATATTAAAATGATGACTAAGGACTTTCATGACCAAGTGTACACCCGCATGATGTAACAGATCTATAAGAAATGGACTAATTCTTTGAAAGATTCAATCTACCAAAACTTTCATAAGAGGAAATAGATAATAACTCCAAATCTATCAAAGAAGTGGAATAAGTAATTAATAATCTTAAAAATAAAAGGCAGGAAGCCAGGCATGTTGCATGCCCAGTCATCCCACCACTTGGTGCAGGGAAGCAGAGAAGCATTGGAAGTTCAACACTAACTTCCACAATAGAGGGAGTTTGATACTAACCTGGGCTACATGACATCCTGCTTCAAAAACAAAGAAATAGACAGACAAAGAGACCAAAAAAGCACTGGGCCCAGATGGCTTCACTGGCAAGTTCTCTCAACTGTTAAATAAGAAACACTACCCATGCCATATGGGCTCTTCCAGCAAACACAGCAGAGAGGCTACATCCTGGGAACATAATTATATTTGTATTATATCCAGATTAAGATAAAAACCCCATAGAACAAACAGTATCTCTTATGAACATAGATTTTCAAAAAACTTTATCAAATATTAGCAAATAAAATCTTAACAGTGTATCAAAAGTAGACAACACTACCACCTAGCATTTATCCCACCTGTGGCTGGCTCTGCATTCAAAAAGCAATTAATGGAATCCTTCACATCAGTGGATTAAGGATGAAAAATCATCCAATCAAACCATTAGATGCAGAAAAGGTACTTGACAAAATCTGACATTTGTCATCAGAACTCAGCACATTATAAAGAGAAATTTCCTCCAGTAGGGCTTTCACCTCCCATCACCTCTCTTCAACGCCACATTGAAAATCCTAGCTAATGGCGTAAGACAATGAAAGGAAATAAATTATACCAAGACTGGGAAGGAAGAAACAAAATGNCTATTGATTGCAGATGACATGACTATTTATGTAAAATAAAAAAACCCAAAGGAATTGAGAAGAAAGAAATAAGAGTGGAGGGAGGAGAAAGGAAAATTGAAAAGAAGGAAAGAAGAGGAGGAGGAGAGAGAAGAAGAGATCAAAAGAAAATATGAGGGCCTGGAGAGATGACTTGGTGGTTAAGAGCACCGGCTGCTCTTGTGGAGGACCATGATTCAATCCCCAGCACCCACTTGGCAGCTCATAATCATCTGTAACTCCATTGCAAGGGATTCAACACCCTCTACTGACCTCCACAGGCACCAGGTGTGCACATGGCACACGGACATACATGCGAGCAAAATACACACACAAAATAAAACAAATTTTGAAGATAAGAAAACAGCTCTCTTTAATTAGTAGTTGATAGGAACAAGGATTCAGGATACAAAACTAACACAATAAAGAATTGTAATCTGACATTTAATAAATGGTATGGAAACAAATATAGAGATTTCTTTAAAAACTAAAAATGGAACAATCATATGACCTAACTCTACCACTCCTGGGCATATGCACAAAGGACTCTATATCATACTGCAGAGGCACTCACGTATCCACAGTCATTGTTGCTTTACTCACAATAGCTAGGAAATGGAGTCAACCTAGGTCCATCAGCTGATGGACAGATATTACAAATGTGATACACATACACAATGGGTTACACTAGCCACAAAGAAAAATGAAATTTGCAGGAAAATGAATGGAAGTGGGAAATACTATACATTATATGATATTGTTTTTCACATTGTCTTTATCTGGTTTTTATATAGGGATACTATGGTCTTGATAAGATACATTGAGAAGTTCTCTCTGTGTGTCTGTGTGTGTGTGTCTGTCTGTCTTTCTGTCTCTTTCTTCCCTTTTCTGTTTCTCTAGGAGAGATTAAAAGTAATTGATGCTTTTTTTCCAAGTGCTTGCTAGCATTCTCCATCAAAATCACCTTAACCTAAAGATTTCTTTTTGGAGAGTTAAAAATATTAATGTATTTTTTATTGAAATAAATCAAATCTCTAGTGGCTATAGGCTTATTTAAATGACCTGTTTCATTTTGGGTGAGTTGTAGTAACTAGTATTTTTCAAGGAATTGGTCCATTTCATCTAATTTGTGCCTGCTGATGTAGTATGGTACCTCTGCTTGTGTCCTTTGGTGTCNGAAGGGTCAGTAGTGATAGCTCTTTTTTTCTCTTCGATATTAATAATCTAAGTCTTGACTTTTTTCTTTGTCGGCCTTTCTATCAATATGTCAATTTTATTGATATTTTTAAATAAATGTATTTTTTGTCTCCCATTGCTTTTCTATATTCTTTCCCTCCTTTCAATTATATCGATTTCTACTCTTCATTATTTCTTCTTTCTTCTTGATTTGGGATCATTTTGCTCTTCTTTTTCTAGATTAGCATAAAAAGAGCTTAGGTTTTTATTTGGGGGTTTTCTTCTCTCTTAATATGTGTGTTCAGCACTGTCAGTTTTCTTCTCAGGCAATGCTTTATCTGTGACTCACAAATTTAATTGAAACTTTTTTCTTTGAGCCTTCCTCTTTGGTCCATGGGTATCTGTTTAGTTTCTAAGGCTTGGAATTTTTCTTTCTGTTAATAATTGATAATTTGATTCCATTGTCATCAGAAAATATTGTGTGAATTTTGGTCCTTTTAAATTAAGTGAAATTTGTTTTATGACCCAGGATATGGTGTATCTTGATATCATTTGTAGACATTAGTGTATTCTGCCTTGGGGTAGAATGTTCTGGAAGCATAGATTGGAACCCACTGTTTGATAACAGTGTGTGTTATTTTGTACTACTGCTGGTTTTTCTATCTAAAGGTTCTGTCTGTTACTGAGAAGAATGTTTAATGTCTGGCAATAATTATGGATTTGTCTGTTTCTCCTTTTGGTTACAATTTATTTCAAATATTTGTCTTAGTTCTGTTGTTTTGAACATATATATATATATGTATATACATATACATATATATACACAATGTCTTCCTAAAGAAATGACTCTTTTATCATTACACAATACCCATCTTCATCACTGGTCATTTTCTTTACCATGAATCTACTGTATCTGACATTAACATCACCACTCTTGCTTCACTTTGATTAATGTATGCATGATATATCTTTTTGTATGCTTTTTTCCCCTGTCAACCAGCTTATGTTGTAATATTTAAAGTGAATTTGTCACAGATGGTTGAGTTATACATTCAATCCACTCTGCTAATCTCTCTTTTAATTGATGTGTTTAGGCCATTTATATTTAGTATAGCTTTTATCTGCTAGGACTTAGGTCTGACATTTTAAAAATTGTGTTTGGTGCTATTTCATTTTGTTTTTTATTTTTTCCTGCCTTTCTATTGGTTATTTGAACATTGTTTAGAATTCTATTTCAATTTATTTATGTTTCTGGGTGTATCTCTTTGTAAAGGCTTTTAGTTATTCTAGCTATAATATCACACACATTTATTTATTTACTTACTTATTTGTTTATTACATCTCTATTTGTGTCATCCTTTGACACTGGTCTAGCAAAGAAAGTGTTTGAGGCCACCTTATTATTCCCAGTGGCAGTAAAAAGCAGGGTTCGAAGCCAAGTCTTATTGACCATTTGGAGGACAGTGTGCCTCCTTCCTGCCAAGAAGGATGGGAGTCCTGGTTCCTCGCTGACCTTCATCAGCACCTTCCTGGTTAGGAGAGTTAGGAGATCTTTGCTACAAAGTGACTTCCACTGACCCCACAGAGAAGGTGGTAGCCTTCTTACTTTCAGCAGGCCTCCTCTGCCACCACTTTCATGGGGAATGAGAAAGGTATATGGTTACTCCCTGGTGGAGGTGAGAGTCCAGGCTTTACCAATCATGCACACCAATGCCTTGGGAGACCAGGAGCTTGTTCCTGCCTGGAAAAAATAAAAATTACAGCTTCCAACTTGGCTGTCCCTCCAGGGGAGGATTGGATCACCTATTCCATTTCAGTCTTTCAAAGGTAGAAATCTTTGCTGCCAGGGCTGGGGCAGGCCATAGCTTTACTATGACATTTGGCTACAGTCAGTGGTTACAATCTAAAAGTTTCCTGCTCTGTTAGCCTGCCCCTTTCCCAGTCTTTTGTCTAAGCAGAGAAAACTTTTACTTGATTTTAGAGCATTTAGGGGTTGGTACTTGATTTATAGTTGCTTGTTTCTTCTGCTCTGAGTCTGGGATACATGAGGCAAAAGATCTTAAATATATAAAAACAGCATGGTTTTCTCAGCTATGTTGTGCTCGGGTTCTGAGGTCCACAGCCAACCTGTCTTCATCTCTCTTCATTCCCAAGTCTCCTTATATTTGCTTTATAAACAACACCCAAGACAGCATTTGTATTTAGCAAGAGAACTGGGATGGAAAAAGCTGTCTATTCCATCATCCCAGAGCAGAGGTTCTGCAGTTATCTCTTTAGCACATAAAATTATCATGTCACTTCCCTGTTTAATATGCTCCAGTGGTGTGACAGTTAATCTGGATTGTCAGCTTGACTGGANTGAGACATGCCTAAGAGATTAGTGAATCACACCTCTGGATGTGTGCAGGATGACATTGCCAGACGTTAGATGGCAAAGACTCCCATCTAATGAATGGACTTTAGTTTAGGGATCCACAACCTGACGGCATTACTGGGAGGCAGTACAGGCTAGATGTGAGTGTAGTTGGGGACATTTCCTTGGAACNGTGTTTTGTGCTCAGCCCTTCTGATATTCTCTTTCTCTTCTTTCTGGCTGCCATGATGTGAATNTCTCTGCTATGCCTCCACACCACGACGAGCTGGCACCTCTGAAACCATAAGCTGAACAGATCCTTTCTCCTTTAGGTTGCAGCCTGTGCCGGGTTTCGTACCGTAGAGGTGAGAAAGGCGACAGGTATGGTTCCTTTCTTGTCAAATCAAAACTGACACTCACATCTCCTCCCCCGTAGCCTGTACCNTCACGAGCTGTTATCTTCCCACCTCTTCAGGCTCATCTCCTCCTGAGCTTTCCATTGTCTGCTCAGATCATCCCCCTTTGTCCTTTTCAAACACCCATCTGGCGTTACGTTCTTCACACCAGCATCTCTTCTGCCTGCGCTGGTTGTGCCTGTATTCTCAGATATCAACGCAAAAACGGCCACTTAAAAAGAATCCTTCCCCCAAACTTAATATGTATTGTGCCCCACTGAAACATTCCCCCCCTCGGGTAGTTTGTATTTCTATATGCTCTGCTGTGATTTGTTTGCACATCTCTCCATTACCGTATCAGCTCTGTGAAAACAGAGTGCTATGGTTTGCACGTGAAGTGCTCTCTACAGGCTCCTGTTTCCAGTGGTTTGCTGGCAGTGTTATTAGTGCAAACCTGGGGAAGTGAAGCACAGGTACAGGAAGCAGGGTCCTGGGGCCGCGCCTTTGAAGGTTATGCCAGGTTCCCAATTTCTTCCCTCTCTCTGCCTCCTGGCCACCATAATATGAGCATCTGTGCTCGGCTCTGCCCTTCCTGCCATGACGGCCTGACCTCTGAAATCATGAGCAACACAAATAGTTTCTCCTTTATGTAATGTATGTTAGGAATTTATTCACAGTGATGAAAAAGGAGACTAATACAGAAAGGTTTGGTCTCTCCTCAGCTTCTGTATCTCACCATCGGAGTCTCCACCAGCGCTAGGCAGACGACGGAAAGCAATGAGTAATAAATGCACCTGTGTCGGACATTTAGCTGTTACCCGTGCCTGGAATTCAGGTCAGAACCAGCTAAGAGACCGGGTGTACAGCACACAGTGACAAACATCATGACCCAGTCTCCCCTCCCCAGGTCAGGTGATCAGGAAAACAGTTCTCTATTAGTCCTATAAGCTGAAAAGATAAAGCATCCTCNGGGCTCATAAAATGAAAAAGTGCTCCGCAAAATTGCTCTTGGACCAAATAATAGCAAATGTGGAAATCAATGGAAACAAAACTACTATCTATTTAGGAACCTCCNTCTCTCAGCAAAGTCAGACTTGGAGGAAATTAATTGTTCGTTTTTTAATGTCACATAATTGCATTTATTTGGTTACAAAGTAATATACTCTCATTGTTTGCAGAAAACCATAAACAAGGAGAAAAACATGAATAAACGCTTATAACACTTCAGTATATATTCTTCCCCCACGATGTACCTGTATATTCACAGATTTATAGATTTCGTTTTTACCTAACTTGGATTTGTAACTCAAGGAGACAAGAATCTGATACTTTACCTATTTGGGAGAAATTTAAGGCAATAATTAAGAATAAGCCACGTGCTGGTGCTCTGGCTGCCAAGAAAACGGGCAAAGCAAATATTAGCAGAGAACTGGAGGATCTGGATCTTTCTTTGTGATCACTGGGAGAAATAATTAATTCACATCAATTCAGCCTCTTTTAATTATTTTAAATTCTATTATTTAAAAACTCAAGTCAAATAAGCATTAAGCTTTAAAAATGTAAGAAAATATTGTAAGGCATGTTTGATGGCATGAATCAGAAGCTCTAGATTAAGGATAAAATGGAAATTGCACAAAAACAGCCTTTCATTTGAAGAGAAATGTATGGAAGTACAGGGAGGCCTCATGGGAGTTGNGGGGACAAAAGGAAGCTGTATTCTCCTTCTTCGTCTTCCTGGCCTTCATGATCCCCTTTTCCACTTCTCTCTGCACGGCAGAGTTTTCTTTCTTGTGTTTCCTTAGCTCACGTGGGCTTCCTTTTCTCCCCTAATTGTAGTTTGCATGGGATTTTGCTGTCAACCATTAAATTGATCTATATACATCCTAAACTTGTAGTGCAGCTCCCCACAGATAACAATTGCAGAGCTGGGATCTTTTAATTACACTTCTAGTACACAACTAATGGTCTATCCTACCTTCCCAAAAATCTGTGCTTACATCAGGCAAAAATTGTGGTGAAGCAGAAGAGAATCAGCTCACATAGGCAAAGGAGACTGACAAGGATAACAAGAGAAACCCAAAGGAAACCGGAGAGGCTTAGTAAAGGACACAGGAAGTAGGCAGTTTTAGTTCCCTCTTCATCACTATAGCAAATTGCCGAAAGTAATCAACTTCTTAAGAGAAATGGTTTGTTTGGCCTCTGATTGGCTCTGTTACTTTGGGCCTGTGTTAAGATAACATATCATGGTGGGAATACAGGACAGAGAGAAATTATTCACCTAACAGCCAGGAAGCAAAGGAGAGGAAGAAGGGGCTGAGTCAGGAGCATGCCTCAAATGATTTAATGGCCTTACACAAGTCTCTCATCTCAAAGATCCCATCACTGCCAATCAGCACCACCTGGGACCAAGCCTTTGCTATATGAGCCTTTTGGAAACATTCAAGATCTGAGCTATAAAAGAAACCTAAATCAATTAAACTAATCAACACAGGATCAAACTGACAAAATTAAAACCCCAAACTCAAACATAATGACCAGCATTAAATAATTTTTAAGCGATAGAAATATATTATGCTAAATTGTGAGATCATTTGAAGGTTCAAAAAAAGTGGGGAACATGGATGCTGTGGTTGGTTTTAAAGTCAGGGTTTCCCTACTTTCTTTTTGAAGGGATGGTGAAATGCTCAGTCCTAAGTGGGTCATCTAGGTGACCCACTCCAAGGCTCAGGGACCATGAAGGGAGTGAAAGGAATGTAAGAACTGGAGCACAGGGAGGTGTGCTGCACAAAGGTGCCTTCTGGATATGACAGAGCTATTGCACCCATGAACTGACTGCAACTGTGCATACCNGAATAGACCTGTATAGCACTGGATCCATCAGCACTTCCTCACGGGACAGAGAAGGGCTCCTGAGGCCCAACCCCTCCTTGAAGGACTGGCAGTGGTGGTTAGAGGAAGGGATGTCACTCTCTTCAGTGGTGTACCCTCTGGTTAGTTGCCCATAAATAGCCTCCCTCTGTGCTCATGCAAACAGGCCCTGATGAAGCTCNGTGGGCCTCATGTACACAAAAGCATGGAAACAGGAAAGGGAATTGATGTGGAAAATGGTTTCAGTTGGAGAAGGCAGAGGGGGCATGGGAGAGGATAAAGGGCTTTAAAATGACTTCATTTCATTTACACAGGTGTGAAACTGTGAAATAATAATCTTTATCACTTTTTATATTTTGAGATTATAATATATCATTTCTCCCTTTCCTTTCCTCCCTCAGAACTATCTCATATACCCCTCCTTGCTCTCCTTCAAAATAAAATAAAAATTTCAACCATGGCATTACATTTGATGTAATAAAAAAAATGGAGAGACATNTAGACTTGAAGTTTATTTCCAATGTCTGCAATGTTGCTAACTATTCCTGACACAAATTACCCTGTGGTCTGCAAACTCTTCCAAAGCAAGAATCACGGGGTGTAGTCTATGAAATACATGTGATGCAAAGCCCACCATCTGATAGAGACCCCTACAAAACAAAGCCTATGCCAACACCACATTTGAATGCAAACAGAAAGTATTAAAATACAATGCCAGTGAGTGAAATCAGCCTTACACCAGGAGTCTGTATAATTGCTTTCTGCCACATAAAGGTGGTGTGTAATGAGGAAACATTCTGACCAGGCACACTTGGCATAACATATGCTGTTCAAAAAGATCTTAACGGGTATTAATGTTGCCTTTTTTACGTATTTATGCACACATTGCATGTAAACACAAATAACAGCCAATTTTCTGACAGATAGAACAGCAAATGAATCCCAGAAAAGATTCTTGGCAGAGCCATGCAATATGGCCAGGAACAAAACATAAATGTCTCAGGTAATAGGATCTGCCTAAAGTGTGCCTTGTAACACTCACAATCAAGAAATTCTTTTAAGTTTAACTCAGATGAAATATTTAACATTACCCTATACAGAAATGCTAAGGNTAATTTTCAAATATTAAGGAAAGGCACCCAAAGCACACTAAATGCATTGAATTATTTATTTTATGTGTGTGTGGGTGTTTTGCCTGCANGTATATCTGTGTACCATACGCATGATTGACGCATGTGGAGACCAGAAGAGGATATTGGAATGTGGGTGCTGGGAATCGAACCCAAGTCCTCTGGAAGAGGATCCAGGGATCATAACCACTGAGCCATCTCTCCAGCCCCATCTTAACTTTGTGTAGAAATGAGTAGGAGTAGCTTTGCTTTACTACTTGGTTCTTGTCTGTTTGCTGACTAGATGGGTTTTCTTTCTGTTGCTGTGACAAACACAATGATGAATAAACACGTANGGAAGAAAGGACTGATTTGGCATTCATGCCCTAATCAAAGTCTATTACTGAGGAAGTCAGAGCAGGAGCTCAATAAGAACAGAGGCAGGAACAATGGAGGTTTATACCAGCTTTTCTCTCTCTGGCTTGTAGTGGGTAGCTGCTCCAGCTTTGACTTTGAAGCACTGACCCTAGTGAGGCAGCTGGTAACTGCCAAGCCTACCTATGACCTGCCCTTGGGGCATGACGGAGAAGGGAGCTCTTAAGACCCGAGATCCATACTTGCCGGNCCTCTTAGCTCCTCATGATCCTGGATGTTGGATTGCAGANCAAGTCAGAGTTCTCCAGAGAACCACACTGGACTATACCTCACCTCTCCTGAATCCTGTAACTGACCCCTTTACTGGTTGTAAGTTACCCCCAAATAAACTTCCTTTTAACTACCAGATAAACTACGTGGAGTTGCCTTGTTAAATCCCTGCTTTATCAGCTTGCTCAGCTGGCTTTCTGATACAGCCCAGACCCATTTGCCCACAATGGGCAGGACCCTTCATCAATTAACAATTTTTAAAAATGCCCCACAGGCCAATCTGATGGAGGCAATTCCTCAGTTGAGGTTCTCTCTTCTCAGGTGCCTATAGTTTGGGTCAAGTTGACAAAAAACTAACCAGCATAGCCTCTGTGCCAGATGACTCTCATCTGATGTCTCCAACAGAGATGGCTAACTAATTTGTATGTCAACTTACCTGGGCTCAGGGATGCAGTGAGGCATTGTTGATAGGATGTCTGCAAGAGTTTTCTGGCATTTTCTCAGTATACTAAGGAGTACCTGCTCTCACTAATGTGTTGGGCATTATAAATCCAGTGCCCAAATGGAGACTAAATGGAGGAAGACCAGGCACAGAGACACACAGTTGTAATCTATTTTATTTGAGAGGATGAGGCTGGGGCATTAGGAGTTAAATGTCTGCCTGTGCAATATAGCAAGACTCTGACTCGAAAAAAAAATAAAAATAAAAAAAATAGTTTCAGGAAGAGAAATTTCCCTGGGATATCCATCATCTCCTGCTTCAGACATAAGCACTGATGGTTCGTAGGCTGTTAGATTCATATGTAAACTCTCATTGCCTTCTCTGTTTCTTAGGCTTTTGTGCTTGGACTGGAATTGAACACCTGGCTTTCCTGAATTTCCAGTTTGCTGGGCTATAGGACTTCTTAATGTCTGTAAGCACAAGAGTAAATTCTTATACCAAATGTTCTACTATATCTATCTATCCCTCTGTCTATCTATCAATCATCTATCTGTCTGTCTGTCTGTCTATCCATCCATCTATCTGTAAGTCTATCTATCATCTGTCATCATATATTAGCTATATTCCATTAGTTCTGTGTCTCTGAAGAACCTTGACAATGGCACCCACCATTGAGCATGCATACAGAGACTACAGACAGAGAGAATGATAACAGAAACAAAAGAAGAGCATAAAACATTATAAGATATGAAAATCGAACCTAGTAAATCCAATTAGGAGCAAATGCATATCACATGAGTTGTTAAGCAAGAAGCAGCACAGTCATTTAGTGGGTGACACAAAGCATTTGATGCCATCTAAAGTCATGATGTTAGGGTATTAAAGAAAGGAACAAAAGTGTCCACTTTCATATAGAAATGAATGCCCCTTGTGCAGAAAACCCCAACTGCCTGCTTTTTGGTAATTGTAAACTACAGCACCTTTTAAATCATCACCAGACAATTTTTTAGTTGTTTGCTGTTATTGCGGGAGTTTTAGATAAAGCAATAACACACAAAATTCAGTTACTTGAAAGGATCGATCGATCGTCAGACTTTGACAAAGACCAAGTGTATTGGACAGGAATAAAAAATAAGGCCGGTAACAGTGACTCACGTAGCATTTATTTGCTTTTTACAGCAAGCCTCTGCATTAGGAATGGCTGCTACTCCCACTTCATACCTAAGGAAATTGGCAAAGAGGAGGTAAGTTCTCCCAAGTACAGCGTGGTAGAGAGGAAGCTGGAATTCTGAGCCAGTAACTCTGGATCCAAGCCACCTCCCATCCACCAAGCCTGCACTATGTCAGACACTAGGCTGGGTTCCATCTATCAGCATAGTCACAGCAAATAACTCTGAGAAGTGGGTATTATCCTGCCCATTATAGGCTGCAGCGACTGTAGAGTAAACTGCAATGTGTGGATTCAATAGACTTTTTATGAATGTCTTAAAATTATAATTGTATATAGGTAGCTATGTGGAAAGAGTTCAATAATAAAAATTGAAATGAAAGGCCAGACATCAACCAGTATATTTGATTTAGTTTCAAATAAGGAAGACCAGTCATTCAATTAAAGCCATGGGGATTACACCAAGATAAAAGTAGTGGTGGAGATAGGGTGATGACAAAATGGGTGACTTGTTTTTCCTTTGCCAAATGTCCACAATGAATATTTAATAAATAATCTGAGTTTGCAAAACTGGTATTTACATGATGGATAGTGGAAAATATGCACACTGCAAGGACTTGTAATAAAACACGTATTAGAGCATTCTGTCAGAGTAAGGAGCTTTTGGGGTATAAATCAATATATAGTTGGGGTAGTTGTTGGCAAGAGTGGGAAACAGAATAATTACCCATGGAAGCAACTGATTCCTCTGCCACCCTAGGGTCTGCCTGCCCTTGATCACATCAATCTCATTAAATCACGGAGTCCAGCTCACTATCCCAGGCAGAACTGCACCTGAAGCCAGCCAGATGGACTGGGAGCCCAGTAGCTTCCAGCATTCAGAGTCCACTCCCTCCCTGGCAACTGAACTGTTGGCTACTGGTGTCTACACTGACTTGCTTTGCATATGCCAAATTTTGAGTNAAACTGATTATATCCAAGAGATAGGAAGAAAAAGTGTGGTGGGGAGAGATGAGTGTATGTAAAGACTTTTTTCCCACATAAAAAGTTCTGGTCCTTCCTGGGAGTGGGACAGGGTACCAGCAACCTTTCAAAGCTGGAAGATGACTCCTGCCACACAGAATTTATCCACACTGTTGATGTGTGCTTTAAATACCAATTATTCTCACCTTCTAACATGGCTACAGAGCTTAACCCTAATTGAAAATGTGATTCCAGACTAGGGAGAAAGATTAGCTAGTTAAGCGCTTGCCATGCATACATGAGATCCCAAGTTCAACCCCAAGAATCCACATTTTAAAAAAATACAAGTGTAATGCCAAATGCTTAGAATCCCAGCATTAGGAAGGCAGAGACAGGTGGATCCTTGGAGCTTGCTGGCCAAACAGCAAACCTGATCAGTGAGCTCAGACAAGCGGCAAGCCTCAGAAGTCAAAAAAAAAAACAAGGTGACTGGGGGCTGAAGAGGTGATTCAGCAGTTAAGGTACTGACCTCGCACAGGGGCTGACTTTGGTATCTAGCACCCACAGTGGGTGGTTCACAACACCTGTAAGTCCAGCTCCAGTGGATCCCACATCCTCTTCTGGACTACACACACACACACACACACACACACACACACACACACACACGCACGCACACACACCACACAAAATAAAACACCCAAAGATGAAGTGGTTTAAGTAAAGTTGCTCTCATTTTCCACTTGGGTAATCATCCGAACGGTCTAGACTGGTGGGCAGCTCCGCTCCAGGAAGTCAGTNTCGGATTCCATAAAGGGCAAAAGAGTCACATCCGGGAAAGATGATCTGCCTTTTTGCTAGAATTGACACTGGCTTTGTATACCTTACTTCTGTCACATTCCACAACACGGGAATTAATGCTATGATCACATCTACCTTCAGCTAGGCAAACAGACTGCTGTTTAACCACGTTTTAAGGAGAGATTGTTTTTCTGACCAGGGTAATGGGAGCTGAAGCTTCCTCACTCGTTCACAGCCTCTCTCCTGTCTCTGAGCTCATCAGTGGATCGAAGATTACATGTCTGACCTCTTTGGTAGAACCCAGCCATGAAACCATAAAGGTCTTCAATAGCCAAACTCAGCACATATGCACTTCCTCCACCTCTGTTCCTTCCTCGAACCCCCTTCTCCTCCTCCCTCTCTCTCTCCCTTTCCTCCCCCCACCCTGCTAGCAACCCACTCCGATTTCTCTACAGACAACCCCCTGATGGCTGCTCCAGTAGGGAGATGTTGTAAGCTGGAAGATTATCTCAGCAATTGAAAGAGGAATATTTACGGGGGCCCTGGGACTGGGGAGCAGTTCCTCATGGTATGTAGTCCCTGCTGTATTGGTCTGCTAGTGGCCTAAGTACACATTTTAGTGACTACACGTGCACACTCCCTTTCCTGCAAATCTAGTCGATAAATGTGGATTCAGGCACCCCTGGGATCAGGGAGGTAGGCAGGATTCACAGTGGGAGTGTGGCATGGATGGGGCTGCCTGGCTCTGGGTCACAAATCCTCTCTCCATGACATGCCAGCTTTGGGAACTTGGGTAAGGTACTCGACTTCCTTCGGTCTTCTCGTCAATACAAAGGCACAACCATGCCTCACAGTTTAGTTAAGTGGATTCTTTTAAAGGAGCCTAGAATCAATCATGAGTTCCTAATAATGAGTGGTGATTGTTGATATAATTGTTATGAAGTCTGAATGCGATGCTTTATAAGAGGACCCTGGGCAGGGCCTGATATACGAAAACAGTGATTTTCTTTTTTGAGTCCCCAAAGAATCTTCTAGACTTTCTCAAATTAGAACCTGTACCCAGGGGGGTCCCTTTGATAGGAACTACAGGGCAAACTGAAAGACAGTGAAGGAAGCCTGGGAGTGAGAAGATTTTCACCTGCAGCGATCCTCCCCCTCAAACTGGTGACAGGATGTGTCTTTGGGAGACGATGTCTTGGACAGGCGGAAGAGGGGTCCTATGAAGGAGACATTGGTTGGATTAGTGTCCTTATCAATGAAAGCTCAGGGAGCTGTCTGTGCCACCCTGTGGAGATGTGGTGCCATCTATGAGAAACCCTCTCCAGCCACCAAGTCTGCTGACCCTGATTGTGGACTTCTAGCCTCCAGAACTATGGGGAGCAAATTTCTGTCCATCAGCTGTCCAGATCATGGTGTTTCTTAGCATTCCAAATGAACAAAGACAGTCCATCCTCAGTGTGGATGTGTGGGGCCACCAGAGGGAAGATCCGCGCACTCCATTCTGTCCCAAGGTGGCCTTGCTTACTATATCCATTTCCAAATCCTGTTAAAATTGGTTCTGGCAAAGTTAGTGGCTCAAAACAACACGGACTTATTGTCTTGCTCTTCTGGTGATGAGAAAGCTAAAATGAGTTGGCAGGGCTGCGTTCCTCCCAGAGGCTCCGGAGAATCTAGTGGCTTTGTAGTCCACCTGCATTACCTCTTACCTCATTCCAGCCTCGGCGTCTGCTGTCACATGGCGTTTCCTGACTCTTACTTCCCTGCCTCCCTAGTATAACATCCCTTGCATTGACATTGATGTGCCTAGATAACGCAGAATAATCCCCATCTCAAGACTCTCCATTCCATCACTTCTACGAAGGTAACATAGTCACAGGTTGCAGAGGTTGCAGGCAGATGTTTGGGGAGGTCATTGGTTTCTTCCATCACACTATTCACACAATCTTTGTGTAGATTCTATGAACCTTGGGGGTAATTAAGATAGATGAAAACCAAGTGCAACGTTTGTGTTCCCCAACATACCTACATGACACAGATAGCATGAGGAAAATGCAAGTGACCGTTTGGTCAATGGGTAGTAAAGTGGATGGTACCCACACCCTACAATTTAGCCTTTACACTCCAGGAGAATATACTGGAAGCTCTTGTTTTGTGTGCTCTAGGACACAGGCCCATTCATCTTGTGAGTAGCATCCTTTTTGATTGACATCTTAGACTGTGTGTCACCATGGGAATGAATATAGAAATTCATGCATCGAAAACCACATAAATCTGAGTTAACCCAGAGCTACCTAAAACAGTCTGGAGGATTTGAGAATCATAACAAAGAAAATAAGTCACAAGAGAATACAGACAATATTATATCATCTATGTGTGTGTATAAAGGATTCAATGCAACATCACACATTGTTTAGGAATATCAAGAGGAGATGAACATAAAATATACATAAGAAGGCAACAAATACCCTTAGCATACTAGTTTATCATGGGGAGGGAGAGAGAAGCACCATGAAGAAGTGACATATTGTTAAGCCAGAAGGAAAGTGTGGAAGGGCCTGACCTGTCATGCACATTGTGGATGTGCATTTGTCCACAGTAAAAATTGTAAAGCAAAGTTATATCTTATTATCTTGAAGACTTAAGGAAATCAGATTCTATGTGGAGATTCAAGGAGGGAAGAACATTATTCTTAAAATGTGCCTAGATGGGAGCAGAAGGAGTCTGCTTGTCAAGAAGTGTAATCCCAGAGGTTCCAGGATGGGAAGGTGCCCTCAGTTCAAGAACTATCAGCTAACAGTCTTTCAATTATAAGTCACAAAATAGTAAATCCAAACTGATCACAAAAGGAGAAAAAAGGAAGAGAGACAAACAGGGAAGAAGGGAGGGAGGGAGGGAAACATCCTGACTCATGGTTCAGATAGCGGTTTTGACATTCCAGACAAGCCTTTCTAGTTCAGCAGCACTGGCATCAGGGCCTGGTGATTCTTATGTGTGTACCTGCCCTGTGCATTTCAAAAAACATCTTCCAGCTTCTACTTGCTAGATGTTAGTGCTATCCCCACCCCTAAGCCTGGCTGTGACAACCCCCCTCAAAATATAATAAGCCATCAAATGCTGCCAAATGTCTCGGGAGGCAGGGCCCAAACACCCGAGCTGAGATCCCTGCCTTCCGGAAAACAGGTCTTGTGACTTGAAAGGTGTGGCAGGGACCTGGATTCTAGTGACTAGTGACTAAGATGATCCTATTATAGTCTCAGCTTCTCGCCAGTGCCCAACACGGTGGTTCCCAGCAGCTCCACACTCCTTTAATCAATGTGAAATTGTTGTCACAAGTCCAGCCTCCAACCCCAGGATAAAGGAAATGCAAGAGTGTCTTATCTGGTCATTCCCACAGAACATAGGCGGTGTCTCCCTGTGTCAATGCCTGCCATGCTTCCCCACTCTTCCCTGTTCAGTTGATTGGGTGCCTGAGGCAGAATTGGTCCTCTCATCTAGAGAAATAGAACTGCTGATTGGCTAGAGCCCATCGTTAGAGCTGCATTGGTCCAGCCCCACTAATGGAAGCAAGACAACTTCCTACACAGACAGATGCAGGAGAGGGAGCAGGCTCAGAGCATCTGATGAGTCAGTAGGGGATATTAAGGCAGAAATAGTATTGCAGACCATTGTGAAGGGCCCAGTTCGTAATTCTTAGGCCTCTCGTCTCAAACCAAGAATAAAATATNCAAGAGAATCTGAGCTGATGGCATATTCCTGTAACTCCAACACTCAAGACACAGGAGGCTCGTAAGCTAGAGGTCATCCTGGGTTACAGAGTGAGAACCTACAGAAAGAAGAGGGGGTAAGGGAGAGGAGGGGAGGGAAGGGAAGGAGAACACACAAGAAGGAGTTAATCAAGAATTGGGTTGGAAGATAAGCCTGTTTGGTTGGCTACACGCTTTCTTTAACTTCAAGCTATAGAAAGGCCCTTAATGGAACTCTCGGAGAGCTATGATAGGACCCTTTTATTTGTAGGAACTCTTACACTGAACACACACACACACACACACACACACACACACACACACCTCTATGGAATCCCAAGAGAGAAGCTTGGCTGTCAACCTGAGAAGACAAAGTAAAGGGACAGTGTAGCTGACATGGAACATCAGGGCCTGAATCAGTCACAGAACGGGAGGGCAGCTCTCTCCTGCTGGGGGCATGCACATTCCTGTAGCCATTCACATTCTGCAAGGGACCATCGAGGGATGGACAGAAGGACCCCAGTGAGTTGCTGCCCTATGGCTGAGGCTGAGGCAAGCCTGGACGCCTGGGGACCTGAGTGAGGCTGGCTGGACCAAAGTAACCAGACATCTCCTTCCCCAAGTTCTGAAAATGTCACAGACCCCACATGTCCTCAGGTCTGCTTCAAAGGGAGAGATGCTGGAGTCAGAAGCCAGATAAAGACCCTGCCTGTCTCTCCAGCATAGGATCCCTTTAGTGGGAAGTAAAACAGGTTCAGAATTGTTATTATCTAGGATGGGAACATTTTAATTACTNAATGGAGACTATATTTGTGGTTTAAAGTGACCAGAGCTCTTTTTTTATTACCTAAAAGCCAGGAGAAAATTATAGGACCTGCCCAAGACAGAGATTTCATCCTCAGGCAAGGGAAAAATGCTCTGCACTGTATAAATTTTAAACGGAGAAAGAGGGCCAAATGAAAACTGTGCTTCGGGTGATATTCATTCAAGGAGCAGTTTTGTGTCCTTTAATGAAACTCGGAGAAGGGGATCCAGCTGGGCTGTGTGCTCCCAGGAGGGGTCTGGGAGGAACTCCCTCCCACACAGAGAGTCAGGGGTTGCCCCAAGGGTAGTTGAGCCTTCAACAACAGCCATCAAAGAAGGGGGCAAAACACAGGGGCAACTTCAAGGTCAGAGAAGAGCAGGGGTAAGGACACAGCAAGCAGGGGAAGTTGTAGATGAATGTCACCCGGCTGAGCACGGTGTGCTAGCAGACGCCATTTAAAGGCCACTCTTAGCCTGCCTAGGAAGCCATAATTTCCCATCTCCCCNGAGGGCCTCATCTCTAGACCAAGTTAACACAGTTATTATTCTCCATCTGCCCCAATTTTCTTGCCTTCTGCCCTGAAGCACTTGTGACCCAGGAAACAAGGTTACAAAACTGCTGCTGTGTCCAGAGGCTGGAGAACCCTGGGCTGGGACCCTCATTCCCTCATTTCACCTTGTTTCAAGCAAAAAGGTCACAGGCAAGCCCTCAGCTCCCCTCCTTCCTCCATGAGGACCCTCAAGGCCCTGCTGCACTGCTCCCACACTCTTCAGATTTCCTTCTCCTTTCATTCTGGCCATCAGCAGGACAGAAAGCACACAGAACAAGGGGACTGAGCCCACTCCTAAGATGATGTGGGGAGTGGGGGTGGGGGTTGTCTCTCTCAGAGCCTGCCCCTCTGACAAGTGTACNCTAATTGCATTCTGGCTCCTTGCAAATTACAGCTATTCCTTAGGTTTNAAAAAAATTTGACATTTCATGTTGATTGCTGGGCTTCTTATTTTTCTCCAGTACTGGGGAAAAGGGTGGGGCTGATGGGGCTGGGTTTGATANTGACGTCATAGGGAGAATTTAGGTGATATTGCCAGAGCTCCAGGGCTTTCGGGACTATTGCATTTCTCATCCCAAAACAATTAGATAAATCTAATTTCCCAGTTCACAAGGACCCTCCTTGAGGTTCCTAAATATTCCTAACCATTATATCTTCCCCGGGGCCCTCTGATCTTGGTTCCTCCAGCTAGGTGAACCACTCTGGGTGGTTTGAGCTGCCAATGCACATAGCTCAAGACGGCGGCCAGCTGTAGCTGTGATTGTGTGGGGCCCCATTTTCATCTGAGGTCTTGAGGAGTTATAGCAGGATTTCCACCATAGGCAATGCTCTGCCTCCAGGATACATGTGCTCAAATTGTGGTCCAGGGAGCATGTGGGTATGTGAGAGACCTAAACTTAAACTCTTCCAGCGCTTTCCCTGTTCCTCTCCCATGATGTCACTTCCTCGGGGCTCATGCACTGTGTTCTTGTGTCTTAAAACATTCTCGGTTTGACTTTCCGGTGTGATCAATAGTAATGGATTTTTCAATGTAAACAAAAGTTCGTTGGGGTCCTCAGGAATTTTGAGAGACCCAAGCATTTGCTCACAGCTATTCACACTGCACTTTCTTCTTTNAAAGTGCTGCCCTGCTGAGACGCCGCCCCATCTCACACAGCCCACTGACAGAGCCAGTTAGCCCTCCTCCAGTCAGCCCTGAGCTGCAAGCTGTGTGCAGCTACCCTGCTTTCCATAGCCTCCTGCAAACCACTCCTTCTCTCGCTCAGTCCAAAGCTCTCTTACATTTGGCAAAACAATTCAACAAGATTTATGACATTCTGGGGGAAGGAACATTCCACTGAGATCATTCCTAAGTCCCCCTGGGGCTCAGTTTAGAGATATGCTTGCTCTGACCCATTTTACAGGAAGCAAAGAAGAGAGCCTGAAGACGGATGGAGATGCAATTCCAACCAGCAGCCTGTGCTCTTTGGTTAGAACATCCTGGCNATGGAGCCTCTTGAGGTTTCTTTCTAAAACATGATTGCTNCTCTCCATGTCACGCTCCCTCTCATTTCATCTCATCACCACCCTGACTCTCTCTCTTCTTATCTCTTCTCTCTCTCTTTCCAGCTGTCTTTTGTTCTTCCTGCATTTTTTTCCTCCAGCCTTTAAAGGTGTTTGTATCTCTCTTGTTTCCCTTCAAAGACAAGTGAATTTCCATAAATGGAAATAGCAGTGGAATCAGGACCCATGACCCTCAGCCAGAAGAAGCACATGGTGGCCCTGTCGGTATTGCTACACAGCTCTCAGGACTCTGGGAGGACTATGGCCCTGGCATGACTTCCTTAGCTTCCATCCCCAGTTCTCAAGGAAAACCCAAAATGCTCTCCAATCTTTTCTCAGACAGCAGCTGTGGAGCTCAGCTGGGTCTCTATAAGCGCCCCCCCCGCCCCCACAACTTTCCCAACTGGCCCCATTCATGCCTGTGCCTCAGAAAGGTTTCCCACTGATGCTGCAGACCTGTTCACACTTCAATCCGTTCCTTTGAATTAACATCTGAGGAAAAGAAGACAAATGCCATTCAGGGTCTGCCTTATGGACGTTCACAGATGAGTGCAAAGTCAGAGGCACAACCCAAGTTGTGGAAGAGGACATGTGAGACTGCACCAGACACCACAGCTCACTGTGGACTTGGCTGCCAGGTGTGTTCCATCCTGTGCGTTCCTTCAGGGCTGAGGACCTGGAGTGGCTGATACAGGAGAGCAAGGGCAAGGGACAAGCCGGGATGCTAACTGGGGTGCCGATCTTCCAAGTCACATACATCAGAACCAACAATCATCTCTCTTAAGGGTGTTGAGTNTATGTGGCAGGGGTGGGAATGACAGATGGACCCAGGTTTACAAACTAGCCCAGTCACTTCCCAACCCGTGTGACTTTGGACATGTCTGCCAGGCTCAGCTTTACCATCTGCACATTGTGAAGGACAACAGTGCCTGTGCAGAGAGTTTATGAGGGTTATGTAAATTAATAAATTCCAAGTCCCTAGAAAAGAGACTGCAATAGAGAAGACAAGAAACATAAATGTCAGTTGTTGTTAGTATTATGTCAAAGAGGAGCTGAAGTGAGCCAGGCCTAGTGACTGAGGCATGGTGGACCACCTGTGGGAAGGATGGAATTGTACTTCTGTACTCCTCTGGGTCCCCAGGGGCTCATCCCTCAGATGCAGCAGACCACAGGTGTGAAGGGAACAGGTGTCCAGGTCCCCCTCATCACACTCACCAAAAATGACATGACTCCAAATACACTTCCCAGGCAGGAATACAGATGCCGGGTGAGTATTTGGGGATAGTGGTTGGAGGTGAGAGGTGGGTGGTGGGTGGCTGAGCCAGGCAGCAAGTGGCTGAGTCTGTGTTTGGACATCTGTCCTCACTGGTCATCTTAGNATTGAAGCACACACCAGGCCCANGGACTTGAGGGCAGCCTTTGCCAAACAGGGAACATTCCAGTTAGATGTGAGAAGACAAGTGGGCGTTTTGTGAGATTATGTAGGGAACCAGTCACACAAATGTCATTTCTACCACACTTCTTGAAATAGCTCCACATAACTTTCTAGAACAGTGCTTCATGCATTTAAAAGTTGGGTTTTGTTATTGTGTTGCTAGAATCTAGCCTGCTAAGAAAATCACAGATGAGCGAACGGCTAGAGGTGAGGAACACATTCCCNTTAGTAAAGATACTCAACCTGGAGGCCGGCTCTATAAATTACCCTACCTACTCTATCAGAAAGGAATCCCCAGACACCCATCTGCTTACAGACGACATGTCCCTGCTAGCTCATTTAACCCTCATTTAACCCTCAAAAACACCCTCGGAAGTGCATGTAAGTATCCCCATGTTACACCTGAAGCAATGATGGTCTTCAAAGTGTCTGCCTAAAGACTACGAAAATCCCCCCTTTGGGCCTCTGGGAAAGCTGGTAAGGAGTGGGACACACTTCACCGCCAGTCTCCTTGTTACCCTCAAGGCTGAGAAGCAGCAGCTGGAGCTCTATGCTTCCACGGAAATATACATGATACAAGAGGCTTTGGGGGTGCGGGGGGCTCACTTCTTAAGGATCAAGATCTCCTACCTGGAGAATGGACCAAGGCCCTTAAAGTGGTCATGTATCTCTCAACTAGGTTGCCATCCAACTGCCTAGTCAAACAACAGCAGTGGCTGTTGAGGTACTCGGTGTGATTTAAGTTTATGCTCACTTGACTGGAAGTAAGAGAATTTGGATATACCTGACACGACTAGCTGAAAGGCCTTTAGGCCAGGGTTGGAGCTTCTTTGAGGAAANCAAGTACCCATTTATGGGCAATAGCTTTGNATAGCTCAGAGCTCTGGCCCAGCCTTCCTGACAGTCCGAGCTGAGGGTTTTGGGCATGCTTTGCCAACCACACAGTCATGTCAGCCAGTTCCTGCCAGTAAATCTCCTGGTTCTGTTTTCCCTGGCAAACGCTGCTGAATGCACCCTTGTTCCAGGCATCATCTGCGACTTAAAACCTTTTAGTATTCTCACTGAGCCCTTGTTTCGAACCCTCTTCCTCTAATCATCCTTCAGTCTTGCTAGAGGCTCTGGTGTTTCTTGTTCCCAGTCCCAGACTGTCTGGCTGTGATTATGGGTAGAAGACCAGGCACCATTAGAGAAGACAGAAACCCTGCAGCTTGCAGGAACTCGAGAATCATGCTTCAAGCCGGTGATTAAAGGGCTGGCCGCTTCTCCTTCCTCCTCCCTGAANTGTAGAAAGGGAACAAGCCTTGCCTAGGGGGACCCAATGTCAGCTTTATTGGGGCTTTCTAGTCGTGTCAACATTACATAAAGTGTTACAGTTGGGATGGAAAATGTTCTCTCCCAGCTCTCCCATTGGAACACTTGCTCTCCAGCCAGTGGTACTATTTTGGGAGATTGTAGAATCTTTGAGACCTAAGGCCTGGCTGGTGGGTATGAGTTGGGGTGTAGGCATTGGGTTATAAACTAGTCCTGTTTCTAATCCATTCTCTGTTTCCTGATCCATAGCACAATACGAGTAAGCTTCCGACCCAAGCTCCCACCAACACGCCTTCCCCACTATGATGGACTGAAATTTCTGAGGCTGTGAGCCCCAGTAAATCCCACCTTCAGTTGCTTTTGTCGGGTATTTTGTTGTAGCAACAGCACCAACAATAACACTAATACTAGTGACTTGGACCTGAGGCCAACGTGGCATGTCCTACTCAGAGCCCTGTGAATTGAAGGCAGTCAGGCCTAGCATTCATTTGTCTGGTCCATTTTGTTCTAGAATGGGAAATAGATTTCCTTGAGGGGAGGTACTGCAATGATGACATGATGATCAGAAGATGGAAGAAAAGAACCTGGGTCTCTAAGGTGGGCAGTATCCACGTGACAGGTTATAGAACGAGAGAAATGTTGGCACGGCTGTGCAGCCCTGCTCCACTGCAATGTGTCCAGAGAGTGTCAGGGTCAAGGATAGGATGCTACAGTCCCCAGAGGCAGCAAGCACAGGAGTGTGCATAAAGATGGAAGCTAAGCATGTTTATTTTGATGAGTATCCTCCCGCCAACAGAGCAGAGGTCCACTCTTACCTGTGCAAGCAGGAGAGACTTGGATTGGGGCTGTCCCTGGACAGGGGCACTGTGTGTAAAAACACCTCTGCCACAGTGCAGCGCCTCCAACGTGGCACCTGCCTTAGGATTTCTGTTGCTAGGATAAAAGACCATGGCCAAAAACAGCTTGGGGAGGAAAGGGTTTACTTTGCTTACATACCCTAGAGCATAATCCATTGTGAGAGGCCAAGGCAGGAACTGAAGGCAGGAACTGAGGAGGCAGAGGCCACGGAGGANTGCTGCATACTGGCTTGCTCGGCCTGCTTTCTTATACACCAAGGACCACCTGCCCATGGGTGGCATGCCCCACCCCCATAGCCTGGGCCTTCCCACATCAATCATTAATCAAAAAAGTACCCTACAGACAATCTAAGAGAAGCATTTTCTCAACCATAACTCGAGTTTGTGTCAAAGTGACAGAAAAAAAACCACTAGGACAGTGCCCAAGACTAACTTGACAAAGGTATTTGGGGCTGTTCCTTTCCCTACTTGGCTTNTTCCCTTTCCATTGATTAGAGAATTATGGAGAGATAAGAATGTGAGGACTCAGGTGCACAATTCCTCAGAGGCTTCTATCAGAAATCAACCTTCCCTTGGTCTCCCTCAGTTCTATAGGGAACTGTGGAGTAAAGTTCTAATAGGGACCCGGGGGAAGACCTGATACACTCAGGAGCTCCCAAGCTTGAGGCATCAATGATGTCATTCATCTACATCACCTCCAGAGACCAAAAGAAAACAAGATTTTACTCACCCTAAGAGTTCCTAAACCACACCCCAGTCTCAACAGCAGGTCTTTAAAATCCTTCAAATAAAAGCAAGCGCTGGGTATTGCAGAGTTATAAAAAGCATTATCTAGAGAAATGAAGACAATGAAGGCTGAGACCAGCTGACTACAGGCCTCTGCTAGGAAGNTGAGTGCCCGATATAGCTCTCCCCAAATCCTCCCGGGTATTTCCCTTTTAAGCATGCCTAGCACTGTGCTGCTCAAAGCTGCCTACTGCTTGCACAGTGCTGGAAGGTAGGCTCCAAGTTCCTGAGCAAGGCTGGAGAGAAGAGGCCAGCCAAGCCTCTCTCCTACCCAGCACCCTGGGCCCCAATTCTGCTGATGTCCTCAGGGGCTGTGCATGACTCCTTGCACTTTTAGGTTTCCATGTAGGAAGCCCCCGAGCCTGAATCTCCTTCCCCTTCTCTACCTCACTGCCCATGTCTCTTGCAAGCTACACCCCAAGTTTCTCCTTCTGGGGAAATCCCCAGCATTCTGTGTCAGTCCTCAGTATGTTCTCCAGATTTTCCATTTCCCCCACATGCCAGGGCATAGAGGGAATGGCTTCCAGGGCTGTTGAACTGGAGACCGTGTGATTAGTTATGGAGTAGGAGCTGTGGGTAGGAGTCATATGAAGCAGTGCTGGACTACATCACCTGCCTGCTTATATGAGTCTTTCTAGAATCATCTTTCCCTCTAGCATGGACACCAGCAAGAGTTCAGATGGCAGCTACTCTTTTAACCTGGTCCCGGAGTCTTTAGTTACCACAGTCCTGCCTAATCCACACTGTTTGGTGTGGGCTCTCTGACCAAAATGGCTTCTCTGGGCTCAGATAGCCCCCTGGCTATTGTCCCACATGCTGTGTGTGTGTGTGTGTGTGTGTGTGTGTGTGTGTGTGTGTGTGTGTGTGTCTACATGTATGTCTAAACTTCAGTCTGATCATGGAGCTTTGAATCTGATCATTCAGCTCAGGGTCAGCCTCGGTGCAGTAGCAGGCATCGATGACACACACCCCTTGTGCTGTTATTGTTCCAATGTTNTCTCCTCTTCCCTGTTAAAAAGTGAAGAAGTGGCCTTGACAGCTTCCCATTCCCCTGGCCTGCTTTCCCCTTGCTGCTCAGGTTGCTAGAATTGATCTCACTCCTCCTGTTTCTAGCTCAATGGGGGAGGAAGGGGGTGTCAAGGAGTCAAACTTGTTCTGGTTCTTATGTTTTCATTACATATAAAAATCCCAAGAATCTGACTCCTGGGCAATTGTTTTAGGTGAGAGAGCTGCTTGGGCCACCAGGAACTCTGTAGTAGCATTAGCACACACCAGTGGCTCCTAGAATAATCCAGTCCACCTGCCCATCCTCCCCAGAAAAGGAGGGAGGTATAGGAGGCTCTGGCTGCTTGCTCCTCCAGTACTTACTGTCCTAGCCTCAGAAGTGCACACATGTGAAGGCTCTACTGGACAAAATAGCCAGTGAGAAAATANAAGGAGCTGCCCAGTGTCTGGGAGTCATATGAACCCCNTATCTTACACCTGAGAAAGCAATGCTTCGGGTGTTTGTGGGAGCTTTGCACACATACCCCTCCATGAGCCATGGACCTGGTCCTCTCTCCAGCTTTACGTTGCCTTAGGCCTCAAGGAAGCTTCCTGCTTGATTGGTCTGGATTCTGACTCCTGGGTCTACTGCTTCCTCCCTCCTGAGACAAGGCTCATTTTCAGATCCTTCACACGGGTCCTCTCAGACCTCTCTACCTGAGGCTCCGTGCTGTGCTGAGAACCACCACACCTGGCACCCCCAGTGGTGCACACCCACCCAACCCTCAGACAGGCAGCAGCCCCAGCCAGGAGAAGGTCCCACCAGGCTGCCGGGGCTGTGTGATTTGAGGATATTTCTAGGGACAATTCNACCTTTACAGGTTGTTTCTCCAGTTTGGTCGAATCCACCAATCTGTCCTTGTTAAGAGTTTCTTACATCCTCTTGCTGCACCCTACTCTNCTCCAGGAGAAAGCCACAAAAGAGACATCAAATTGGTCCCCTAGCTAGGAACCGGAAGTCTTGAAAAAAATTACAGAAGAAGAAGTGTATGTGTATACACATTCACATTCATACACATATACATGCATGCATACATACATACATACATT
>LZPO01107907.1:155213-169071 GCA_001675575.1 Neotoma lepida
CCCATGGGATGTTCCTACACTCACCTGCTTCTCAAAGGCAGTGTTCTGGACCAGACAATTCTCCTTTCAAGATTCTTCCAAATGATGTCAATATTTGTAGCTTTTTCACAATGATGGAGACCTGGCTAACAACAGGAAAGACCCTTGTCTCTGGGACATTGGGCAGCACACTGTAAAGGGCATGTGTCTTTCACAGGCCTGAAACATCTATGTACATGTACATTCCTTAGGTAATAGACACCNCCAATCCTAANCTCTTTCCTGTCNGGTGACCCATTCCAGGTGGTCGTTCACTCAACAAGTAAGCACACACATCCTAACTACAGGGGAATGGCTCCAACAGTGAACAAGTCAAGACCCCACTTTCATCTGCTCCCCCCTTCCATCTCTCTTTCATCTCACCGTCCTCAGACATACAGTCTGGTTCTACTTCATAAATATTTTCCCAATCCTTCCACTTTTCTCCATATCCTAGATCTAGGTCAGTGAGGATCATGACCAGCGTCCCTGTCTCCAGAATGCCCCCTCCCATCAGTTCTCCATGTAGCTGCAAGGGTGATGTCTCTGTCATGCAAACGTCATATCACTCTCATTTAAGTTTCTAGTGGTTTTCCATTGCTTTGAGGACAAGCTCTAGACCCNCGAACATGTAACTAGGGGCCCTGCTCTACTCAGAATGGGCCCCAGCNTGAATCACTCTTCCTTCCACGAGTAGACTGGCTCCCCCCACCCACCCAGCCAAGCTAGAGCCCTTTGTCATCTCAATGCTTCCAGGCCCCTCCTACCCTGGGCTTCACTCTGAGAGCCTGGCTAGTGCCACTGGCTTCCAAAGGTTAATTTCACTTCCTCCAGGAAACTGATGATCTGGTCTANGTCAAGGGCCCTGTTGTGAGTTGAATTATGTTTCCTGAAAAGACATGTTCAGGGATCCCTGGAACAATGGCTCAGTGGGAAAGGGCATTTGCCACTGAGCCTCATGGCCTGAGTTCAATCCCTGGAAGGCACATGGTAGAAAGAGGGAAATGACTCCTGAATACACACACACATACACACACACACATACACATACACACACACATACACACACACATACACACACGCGTGCACACACACATACACACACACACACATGCACACACACACACAGGGGAGAGGGATAATAATAATGATAACAACATCTTTTAGTAGATGGGAACTAACACAGAGACCCACAACCAGACAATCAGAGTAAGAGATTTGGGGGGCACTCAGTCCTAAATGAGCTATCTCCATCACACTCCTCTGCTCAAGGCTCTGAGATCTAGGTGGAAGGGCAGGGGCAGAAAAGTTGTAAGAGCCAGAGGTTGAGGATGACTTCAAGGAAGCAGTGTCTTCCAGACATAACAGGACTGATGTATGTATGAATTCACAGAAACTGTGGCAGCATGCACAAGGGCTGCACAGGTTCAAGCCAGACAGGGTCCCAGTCCCAAGAGTTGGGAGGTGTTCCATGCACAACCCATGCGTTAACTTGTAATTCCTGGTCTTCACAGCTCTCAGAGACTACATTTATACTATTTCAAAGCACACCGCCATGGTAATTGTTACACCATCCCAGGGAAAGCCAAGCAGGTCCCAGCCGTGTGTCCCCATGCACCCTTGCCTTTCCCCGTCAGCCCATATGCCTTTCCTATTCCCGTCATTGGTTTCTTTGCTCAAAATCCATCAGCGAGCTGCCTCCAGGCAAGAAAGTTATTTGACTTGTTCATTGTTGCGGCCCCAACTCATAGTTAGAATCTGTGTGTTTATAANGTTGAGTAAATGAGTAATGGATGAACTGGCAGGAGGGAGATAAGGCTGGACGATAAAAATATGGACAGAGTGGGAGGCAGCAGACAGGTTGGGAAGCCTTCAGGGAATTCTGGCTTCCTGTGGGATCTGCTGGAGTCTACTGGGGTCTCTTACCCTTCCTACAGGGAAGGCAGGACCCCTCCCCTCCTGGGACTCTCAATGTCGATACATAACTGGTCACCTGTGTGGCTCTGGATACAGGAGGAAAAGCCTCTGCCACAAGACCCNCCTTCCTTCTGGCCCCTTGAGAGGCAACAGCTTAAGCAGGNGAGACNAGTGGACACAGGGCTGCTTCTCAGGATTTTGCTGAAATTGGAAAGCAGACTACAATTGAGAAGTCNGCTCAGAAGCTGATGTGACAGCGCAGAGCAAGGCCTCACACCATGGGGCCATGAGCCCTAGTGTGCAGCTGGCCTGGGAGAGCTCCCTGGCCCTCACCCCCCTACACAACACCCAGTCTCAGCAGGCCTGCTCTAGGCAGTCGGAGAGGAGGCTTTGATGGAGGCTGCTGCCCTGAATCCATACTTGACCTTCTTTGACCCTCGATGTGTCCNTCCCCTGTGTTGTTGCTGAACAAACCATCCTGAGGGTGTACTTTCCACAGCACCAGCTGTGTGTGTCCTAATCACCCAGCTCTCCTTTNTCCACTCCAGGAAACAGGGAAACACAAGGAGGCTCATGAGATCTCGCTGCATTTTTTAATGCTTTTTTTAGTGTAGCCCAGGCTAGCCTCAAACTCACTGTATAGTTGAGGCTGCCCTTGAACTCCTGATCCACCTGCCTGATATAGAAATGTATTATAGGTGATATAGAGATATGTGATATAGGTGATATCACCTGCCTCTACCTTCCAAGTGCTAGGATTACAGGAGTGCACCACCACACTCAGCAGCTCCTGAAGTTTAGGCACATTCCTGACTGGCACACAGGACATCTGCTGACTCAGGATGGGTTGGGGGCNGGGCGGTATGTGGAATAGGACTGCAGAACAAAGTGGGATTTGTGTAGCTGTTCAGGAAAACGCTCTGCTCTAGAACTGTGTCTTGTAGGAAGGTGGAGTCGTTTGCTATCTGAATCACCTATCCAGGGCATGGAGAAGTTCAACTCTGGTATTTAAGGACTGTGACACAAAGCACGGGGAATGGCCTCCAGAGGTGAGGACAACATTTGGAGTAGGAGGCTGTTATGGAGTGAATTATTTGTAGCTTCCACAAACTCCTATTCGAATCCTCCAGTGGGACCACAATTGGAGACAGCCTTTCCATGAGTAATCAGGGTAAATGAAGTCATAGGGTAGAGCTCTGATCTCATAGGACAGGGACCCTTATGTGACANTAGGTTCTTGCTGCTTCTGCCCNTGTGTGTTTCCTGGTTTATTTCACTGAGGCCTTGAGTCCATTTCCATCAGGAAACAAACTAAATCCTGNATANTTCTTGCCCAAGACCAAAGAGTAGGCAGCCTAGGGAAGAGATTAGCCATCATCCCTGGTATCTGGTAAGGGTTTACTATGGGTCAAGTCTGATCCATGGTAGGTTCCCAGTAAGTCTGAGAGAAAGAAATGCATCCTTCACTGTCTTGCACAGACAAATGTCAGCTGTGGCCGCTTGGCCTTGACTGACTCCTACGGGTGATTGGTATTGAAGGAAATGCTTGGAGTGAGGAAGGAGTTGGTTTTGTATTTGGCACACTGTGCAATTGCAAACTCTAATCTGCTCCATCACGCTTTCTCACTGGCTAGACACCCACCTCCTGGGGAAGTTGTCACAGTGGCTTCCAGGCAGCAGAGAGGATGTGACCCACTCCCAAGGGAGAGCTAAGGATACAGCAGAGAGCCAAGTGGCTTCAGGAGACCTTGCACTCCTTTATCCCCTCTCCTCTTTCCTTCCCAAGTCAGAGCCCAAGCTTCATTTGAAATAGAAAGGGACATTCAGGTCCCCAGATATGACAGTCACCTAAGGCCTGATGCTACTTAGTTATAATCATGAGCTGCAGGAAGAAGCTTACAAGTTCCAAAGGACTCCCTCTTTGCACAACAGCCTGTGTCATTGGCACATTTGTCCCAACAGTCACACTGACCCTAATCTAGCTACACCTTGCCTCGCTGATCTATGCAGCCTGTCTAAGCTCAGTCCTGTCTGGGCTAGTGGAGAAGAGTTGATGGGACATAGATTTGTTCTTCAGAAGGAGCCAAAGCAGAGATACGCTGCTTATTGGCTGTGTTCATTTTTCATAGGACCTGAACCTCCTTGGACTTCATCTTCCTAATCTGAAAAGTGGGAACAATGGTGCCCACCCTCAGGGTTCTTGTAAGCAGCAGAGGAAGAAAGTAATCTCCCAGATTCCTCATCTGGCCTGGCCTGGATGCTGCTGTCATCACTGTGAAGGAATGGCTTCCTCCTAGTCAGAACATTTGTGGTGTTAGAGATCAGAATCTAACCTAATATAGCTTTAGCCAAGTAGAGATTTTGTTAGTTCATTGTCCTGTGAAGATACAAACGAACATCTATTCACTCCAGATAGGGATGACAAACCACAGTAACAATTTCATCAAAGTCCAATTTGGTGAACCCGTTGATCTTGGGGGATTCTCCTTGGGTGAGAGGGAGTATGGTCAACAGACTCGGGAGGGCTTGGTTATTGGTACAAAAATACGCAGCGATTTACAGTCACCAGAGCAGTCAACACCGAGCTCTTGTCTAGGAGTCCTAGGAATGAAACTCACAGAGAGCAGATGAGCACGAAGGTGAAGAGAGTTTATTGAATTGCATGGGAAGGAGAGAAACAGCACTCCTGAGAGCAATGAGGAGATGCTGCAGTTCAGACCAGTGGTCACCACAGCAACCCGACAGGGATGGTCCCAAGACTGAGTTGTCACTGTCTGAGGTTTTGTTTTTTTTTTCTTTTGGAATTAAAAACAAGAAGAGTTTTGTAAAGGGGAGGGGACAGTAGTAGTAACCACCAATAGTAGTGAGCCACCAATCAGCACACTGACAGCTGCCTGCCTCTGTGTTTTTGAGGAACCAGGATGTCTTTAGCTGTGGCTGTCAAGGAGTTGTCACCAAGCAGCAAGCTGTCAGTTCAATAGCAGAAACCCGAAGGGGCCGCATTCTGACTGTTTGATGAAATCTAACTAACTCCTGGCCTCACATGAGTTTATTGGGGTTTGTATAGGAGTATGAATGAGGGGTTACTTACAGAAGCATAGACAACTCAGAGGCAGCCAAGTTATTGAAAAGTTCATCATAGCATGAGTGACAGCTCATGAAAATCTAAAGACAGCTGGACAGGTCAGACAGTCTCCTCCCCAGGAGTTGTTTCCTGCTTCCATAACAGTGAGGAGAGTGCTTACAAAGCTGCTAAGTTTCAGGAACTTCCCGAGACTTGAGCTGTTAACTTTCAGAGTCTTAATGAGCCTCCCTCCAAAATGGCATGTTGCAACTCAAAAGAAATNGCTACATCGTTCTTATATAGCCTCTGCTGATGATGTCTTCATCCAGTTCTCTCTATTTCTTCCTGTTAGAAGCCCACTTGGGTCATAGTGCATGTTCTTGGACCAGTGTGGGAGCAAAGGAGTTGGGATTAGGTGGGAGTAAGGGCAGAATACGTGTTTGCCAAGATCCAAACCAGTTGTTCATCTCTGTGACTCGGGGAGGGAGCAGAGCTCCGACTGGCATCCCTCCACCCCAAACAGCTCGCCAAAGTTGGGTACATTCAATGCTGTAGTTTGAATGTGTCTTCACAGCTCGTGTGTTAGACACTTAATCTCCAATGCAACAGTGTTAAAATGAGACGTTTAAGAGCCAGTTGTCTCTTGGGCACCCTGCACTCGTGAAAGGATCAGTGTCATTACTACAGAAATGAGTGAGTTGTGGGAGTGAGTGCATGTGTTTCCGTCTCTTGTCTCTCTGGAAGAGGTGAGTGTGGGTGTGTCTGTCTCCCTCCCCTTTTCTTTCTTCCCTTCCTCTCTTGCCCTTCTCCCTTGTACCATGGGATGATATAGTGAAATCATAGCAAAAGAGGATCATGTCAGTTACCGGCCCCTTGATCTTGGGGCTTTCCCAGATTCCAGAACCATAAGAAATAAATCTCCATTCTTTATAAATCACCCAGACTCAGGCATTCTGTCATAGCAACACAAAACAGACCAAGAGAACAGGCCCATAAAAGGATCAGAAATTCTTTGATGTCCGTTGAGAGACGGCTTCCCCTGACCCTTGAACCTGGCTGGTTTGTGGCTCATATGAGGGAGCACTTTGGATGTTCTGGCTCAGCCAAGCCTCAGGTGATGCAGTCCAGCTGAAAGCAAGAGTGGAAGATCCACACAGAGGCCCGAGTCCAGAAAATCCACAGAATCATACAAGATCATTTTAAATAGCTCTAAGCTACTAAGTTCATTCAATTACACGTTGATTATTGAAACAGAAGGGGATGCGATTATTTCAAGAAAACCACAAGCAATGACAAGAGGGTGTAGCTTTTCCTTCAGGAAGGAGGATATTCTTGTATCCCTCCCTTTGGCTGTCAGACCATTGAAACAATGGATCTCAAGAAACTGGAATTTCTCTGGGACTCTCATGCTTGGCATAGAAAAAGGGTTTGGAGGTGCTGAAGCCTGGTTTCAGCCAGAGAGGGACTTTGTCTCCCAAAGGCGATTTCCCACAGTTCTAACACTTTTCAGACCACCTTGCAGAAGAGACTAGAGCCAGACAATAATGAGTCAATGATGGGTAGGACCACACTCGGACAAGGCTTGCTTAGTTCTGCATACCTGCTGCCCTCCACATAAACCTAAACTTCAGGGCCTGGAGAGATGGCTCAGCAGTTAGGAGCACATGTGTGTTGCTCTTGCAGAAGACCTGGATTCAGTTCCTGGCACCCACATGCTGGCTTTGGTCTGCGACTCCAGTTCTGGAGGATCCAGTTCCCTCTTCTGGCCTATGTGGGATCTGCATACCCATGATGCCCAGACATTCATGGAGGCAAGACACTCAAACACAGAAAATAAAATAAACGAATCTTTAAACTTCATGTCAGAACCCCGAAGATGGCCTTAGGCTTCTTTGTTCTTCTTTTCAACTTGGCCACCTTTACTAAATCTCCTTTTTCTGATTTTTCACTATTATTCTGCTTAGTTGGCCCATTGGAAAAGGGTGGCTGAGCCTAGCTTGTTAGAGCTGCCAAGACCAGGCCCTGACTGTAACAACCCCAGTGACAGGAATTTTGCATAGACAAAAGCAGTAAAGGTCTACATTAGAGAAGCCTGCAAACCCAAGGGGAACTAGGGCTTCCTCTTTCTGTCTCTGTCACTCACTGACATTTTGTTAGTTAATAAAGCTCTCTGTCAGGTACACGGTTTATCAAGTGCTCACAAAAGGCAGCATAAGATATCAAATGCCCAAAGCAACAAACACGTGTAGCCCAGCCTCAACTCTTGGTGCCACAGTGGCCCAGAGGGCCATTACACGGATGTGGATGAGAGCTACAGAAAGCTTGGGGAAGCACCTGAGCATCCTTCCTTCACAGTGAGTGCTCCCTACCTGAGACTCCAGAGAACATCAAAACCAAGAGGTCAAAGCTGAGAACAAAGAAAAACTGAATTCTGAAACATAAATAAGGTGTTGCAGGAGGGAGAGTCACCAATCTCCAGGACCCAAGGCAAGTGTGCGTATAGGACCAGGGTCCAAATGTGAGATGGAACTTGAAAGATCAGAACCATGAAAAAAAGGAATTTGCTATGGGCCACAGGAATACATTACAAGAACTCAGCTGGTTATGGCAAAGCCACTACCTGTAGGGATCAAGGAATTCCTTCAGAGGAAGCCAAATTCCAGCGAGTATTTGGTGCTATTTGGCTTGTTATGTATCAGCTGTTTTCTGTTATGAATATCTTGTGTGCCTTCATAGCTTTCCCAATTGATTTTTCCCAAGAATGGCTAACAGTGTGGACTGATCACTCTTTGGACATACACGTTCCAGGTATTTGGAAAGCAAAGCTACTCCAGGAAAGATCTCTTCCCTCAGGTCCATCCCTTTCTCCTTTTAATACTAGAGTCAGATATCTCCCTTAGCCACATTCCAGGACTAACAGAAATAACAGTCCAGACCACCACATAATAAAATTCCTGAATTAAGGTAAATTCCTCAAGGAGACACAGCCTAGGTCAGGTGAACCCTAAAGTAATAGCTTTGCACAATTTAGCTAGGACCCTCCTTTTTACAACCTTACTAACTTTGTAGAAAACTCTTACCTGCCTTTATGACCTTGCAGGAGTTCAGGCCTGGTGACCTGGCTGTAGGGGGAGGATTGCCTTAACTTGGGTTTATAACAATATAGCTCAGAGAACAGAAAGGATAAGAAGAGGANGAAGAACAGAGAGGAATAAGGACGGAGAGGAGGATAGGACTGGAGGACTTGAGGACGAGATGGAAGATGAGGAAGAGCCAGATGGGAAAGTACTAGATGGGTAAGGACGAGGCAAGAAGGACCCAGATGAGGCAGAATTAAGAGCAGAGAATTAAGATAAAACTCAGAGGGGACAGTAGATAAATAGAGAGAGAATTATACAGAAAGGAGCTAGGCTTGAGAACAGAACTGAAGCTGTGTAGATAGGATTCTATCCCAGAGAAATAAAGTAGACGGACATAGAACTCAGTGTACTTAGATTTATTTCCAAAAATTAATCCCGCCATTGTATAGTTTTCCTTCTGGGCCCCTGGGAAGTATAATATTAATAAGGCTGGTCCTTTTAATATTATACAAGAGGAATTCAGACAACCAAGGTCCCACACAAACTCCCTGACCTCTTGGAAATGTCCTATGGCTGTGTTTGTGTGGCTTCCTCCCTGCTTTTATCTTCTGCTGGCCACACCAGAAAGAGGTCACATGGGAGTTACAGGCAAGTGTGCAAGCTAAGCACCCAACACCAAGGATATAACCTAATTTCAAATCAATTTCTTAGCAGATCTCCTGGGTTAGAGGGATGAAGTGCTGGCATTTGAGCGAGTGATTGTCATATTGAGTTGAGTTTGATCATACTGGTAAAGGGATTTGTATTTCAGCACCAGAAAGCGGAGGACACCTCCAGAATTAGCAAGCCAGAGGGTGACTGGAGAAAATGCAACCAACACAGTCTGTCGAGTTGCAAGCAGAAAAGAGCTGGGATGAATCCTCTCTGTCATGAGGATATGACAGGAGGTAAGCAGGGCAGACATTGTCACCACTGAACCTAACAGAAGTCTTGGAGGGTCCTCGGAGTCACACTTGTATAATCACAAGGCAGGGCAGGCATGCTGTGTGTCTGTTCCTGCCTATCATCTTAGTTCGCTTTGGACTCGGAGAATCAACTGCTTCCAAGCCATACTCACATAGACTGAGCCCATCCAACCCCATCCTAGTCTGGGGGAGAACCCTACAAGCGGGTGGCTCCAGACCCTCACTGCTCTCTTCCCAGGGTTCTGTGTGCTTAAGAGATATTTTGGAGTGCAGAGTCCTGCCTCCTGCTGGAGATGTAATGATCACCCTGTGTGAAGCTTGACACAGGCAGACAGGAGTCCCATGAGCCTATGCCCCTATCCTCCATCCAAGAAAGTAGCTTTATCCTGGACACACTGGGGGCATGCCAAAATTACTATCAAGACCTAATGTGGAGGCTGGATATCCTAGTCAGGCTCACAAAAACAGTGTCCAGGAAGGAATACATGGGTCAACAGGTGGGCATATGCCAAACCAGGCCTAGNAAGACACCATTGGTGGGACTCACCCCAGGACCTAGTTGGCCAGAATGGACATGAGTGTCTCAGGAACAGGTCATTGGAGTTCACCAACAGTAAGTATGGGGAAGGGCAGGGATTAGCAAGACACTCTGGTCCTGGAGAAGTGATTCATAGGTGCTCAACAAAGATTCCATGGTCCTAGCATCTCCCCTTTCCCGGGTGTTTTCTGACACTATTGTGTCCTGACATAGTGAGTCTCCATCCCTTGAGAGTGGATCAATTGATGTTTTTATCCCATAATCCTTTCATGTGTTCTTTCCCGTGCTGTTTGTTGTCTAGCACAAAGTTGGAAATCTATTTACTAATCTGCTCAATTTTAACTCAATGCTGAAATCACCCTGGAGGAGTCAGTGTGACCAGGCCTGATGTGAACTCCTGAGTTACATGGCAAGGTCTCAACTGGAGCCAGTATAAAGGAACTTCAACACAATAGGTTCTGAAANGGAGAATGGAACAATTTTTACAAAGATGGCATGGCTCACATTTTTCCTAGCTCACTGGTTCCATTGTGGGGCTTGTGCATGAATAATGTGGGTAATCGCCTAAGTCTCGGTCTAGATGAGGAGGGGGCTTCCTGCTGGGTCCCCCTAGAGACCAGCTTCTTATCTTGTCAGGGCCACCATCAGTAGACAATGATAAATCTGCCAGCAGCTAAACTTGCCTGTACCCACTAGCTATGTGGGTGTCAGAGCCCGTCAGAACACACTGCCTGGCACCAATATGTGTGAGACACTGGGTTCACACATTGACAGCTGGAGACAGCTCCACCAGGAGGCTGCCATGGGCCTCTGCTCAGGAGCTTCAGGGCCTCCACTCCAGCCTATTTGGCCCCTGTGCCCATTCTGACATGTGTCCAGATGGTGGCTAGACCTTTACCCTCCCTATGCCAGGAGCATGCACGAGCTGGACTGTACAGAATGCCCCCTCCTTCTTGTATCCTCCTCCTCCTTATCTCAGCGATTGGCCTCTGCTCTTGACACCCACCTCCCACGTGCTTGCTTCATGCCCATAAAGCATGCATGGACACTTGTGTTCAGCCTTTGCCCATCTCCAGGGTCATGGTACTGATGCTTGCTCTCTGGCTCCACAACTGTACATAGAAGCCTTCCTCTTCCAGCCTGTTGGGGGACCCAATGGCTGTGCCAGCTTTCTCCCTGGAAACCAGGCAGATTTTCTTCAAAGAAATGATGCCTGAGGTGACTTCTGGATGCCACTGCATAGCACCACCTGTTCCTGGCATGGAAACAATGAAATCCACCATCTTGGCTCAGGGNCCCTACTGGCACTATCCCTGCCATCCATACTGGTATCTTGGAGTGTTTCCTGGGGGTAGGCTCCCACCTACACTGCTGTTTAGTGGTTCAAGGTTCTGAGCTCTTGTCCATTGAGATATTGGGATGTCATAGTGCGTTAGAGTCAGCATCGATAAGGAGGTGCTGAACCCCACCCCAGAGCTTGGAAGTCTGAGAGGAGAAGTGGGAGGAGCTTCCTGGCACCAAAGTGCCACTGTGGTTGGCACTGAGACCCAATCCACAGGTGTGTGTGCAGAGTCATCCATATATAGCGCTTTCGGCTTTCCCCGTGTGTAAACACTCCCGATTCCAATCACAGATCACATCCACATGAAATAAAACGGGTTCTCTAAATTGGGTTCCCTGCACCATCTTGATGTGTGCCCTGGCATATAAAATCAATTGCTTAAAGGCGAATCAATGAGCCAAATGAAGTCTGTAGTCGAATTAGGCTCGGGGCCCATACCTCTATTTTCCAGATTTCAATTCAACTAACATTTATTGAGCAACTATATAGGCCAGACAATGAGCTCTGTACTTTCCCTATAGGCTAGTTTGTGAACAGTCAAAAAAGCTCCACAAGGCTTTTATGACCACAGTAAAGAAGAGGAAGAGAAGGAAGGGATGGCTTCAAGGTCACCTGGCTGTCAGCAGCAGAGCTGTGGTTGGAGCTGGGACTTTCCCACTTGTTTTGCTATACCAAACCACTTTAAGGGATGAAGCCCAGGCTGCCCCTCAGGGCCTGAAGCTTCTGCTGGTGTGACAGCTCAAGAGTGAAAACTGAACAGAGCAAGCCAAGCTGTCCATACTCCCTGGAGAGCAAAGGGTCCAGATAGCAGAACGGGGTGCTAAAACCAAGCTCTGATNGTTAACAATTTACCTTACAAGAGGGTAAAGCATCTACCCAAGAGCTGCAGGGGCTCAAACTCTGAACCTCTGAGGCAGACAGATCATTGTAACAGAAGCTATGTGAGATATAGGAGAGCAGAGAATGCGTCAGTCATGTCCCCTGCTGTAGCTTCAGAACAGTGGTTTGCACATCATAGATGCTCACTAAACATACNTGTAAATGAATGCATGATGNAAGCTGCCTTCTGTTCTCCTCCCTGTTGTACACAGGTACATTCTGCAGCTGNGCAGAATGTCCCCAGTGCATACNCCAAACACAGCAAGNCTGGCCCAATGTTTCTTGGAATGTGTGTGTCGGGGTGNGGGGGAGTTGGTGTGTATATGACCACTTGTACATATGTTCACGTCAGTGCAGGTNCATCTAGAGGCACGAGGACAACTCCCTGTGTTCTTCCCCTTGCACTTTCCACCCAATTTTTTGAGGCAGCACCCAAAGTTTACGAGTTCAGCTAGGCTGCCCACCAGTGAGCCCCAAGGATCCTCCTGTCTGGGCTCCCCTGTGTTGGAATTCCAGGCACACACCACTGTGCTTGGCTTTTATCGGGGTGGTAGGGATCCTGTGCAGACTCCCACGCTTGCCTAGCAAGCAAGTTCCCCACTGAGCCGTCCCCACAGCCCCTTGTGGGATGTCTACAGTGGTGGTGAGAACAGCCACTTGCCTACAGCAGTCACACTCGCCTCCTGTCCTCTCTCCAGCTACCACGCCTCATGAGCAACTGCAGAAGCCCACAGCCCTCTGCCTTCCCAACCAGTTCAAACACAAGATGACTTGCAAGTTTTCTGCAAGTAAAGGCATATTCTTAAATATTGATATCATTTCATGAGAGAAATCACATTTCAACAGCAAAAGGCAATGGGATGTGCTATCAAAACCAAGAGTCCTCTTCCCTAAGAACAAACTTCAGAAGCAGAGTAATATATTCTTCAAAAAAAAGGTTGGACTTTAAATTTTTTAAATGCAGAAAAGTTAAATTTTTTTAAATGCAGAAAAGTTAAAATATTGGTGTGTAATATTCTACACATATACACTGTATATGTGTAGAATATTACACACCAATATTTTACTTGATGCAAATGTGTCACCTTGAGGATCTGCCTGACTTCTACATGTATGCTGTAGCACGCATGCACCTAATACCTCTCTCTCTTAATAACTAAAAAGTTAATAAGCAATTAAAAATATTCCATGAGCACTCACTCATATTCTCAGCAGTTCGCCAACCATATTCCCTTATGCTCCAGTCCTGGGAGAGGAAACTTAACCCTCAGAGTANAGATGGGAACACCAAAGTTTCTGCCTTCTCCCTGATGGAGGACAGTGGCCCGGGGGTTGTAGGCAGAGGTCCTTCCAGTTCACACCCCGAGTGATGCTGAAGCTGGTGTCCTCCAGCCTGTAATAGTCAGCAATATGTCAGAGGCCACTGTGGCAGGCCAGCCTGACAGCAGTCCACAGAGGCACCTGGCATCCATCTGCCATCAAATCCCCAAATGGGGACTCTGTATTTTCACATGAAGACTGACAGTGAAGGGGACTGGAGAGATGGCTCAGAGGTTAAGAGCTCTTGTTGCTCTTGCAAAGGACCCAGGTTGGGCTCCCAGAACTCAAATAGAGGCTCACAAATGCAGTTAACTCCAATTCTAGGGGACCTAACACTTACTTCTGACCCCTGTGGGCACATGCACGCACAATGCATGTACAAACACTGAGGCACACNCACATATACACAAAATAAGTAAATATTCTTAAAATATTGATGGTGAGGGAAAGGATGCAAGGGAACTGTGGATGCTGTGTACATAGGAAGGGGACTGTGGATGCTGTGTACATAGGAAGGGGACTGTGGATGTCGTGTTCATAGGAAGGGGACTGTGGACGCCATGTACATAGGAAGGGGACTGTGGATGCTGTGTTCATAGGAAGGGGACTGTGGACGCCGTGTACATAGGAAGGGGACTGTGGATGCCGTGTACATAGGAAGGGGACTGTGGATGCTGGGTACATAGGAAGGGGACTGTGGACGCTGGGTACATAGGAAGGGGACTGTGGATGCTG
>LZPO01107907.1:277779-295212 GCA_001675575.1 Neotoma lepida
TGGTTCCAACCTTGGCCATGAGACTTCATCCAGTTGGTTCCTGTTTTCTTTCCACAGGGCCCGCACCCCACTGTTTCAGTCTTCAGGTCTGGGATCAACTATTTCTCCTCAGAACCCTGGTTCCTTTCAAAGAANGATGATGCTTAGAGGGCACCGTCTAGATTGCCAGATGTTCACTGCCATAAAGGTGTCATTGCTTCCGGCCCCAACATCATCAAACCACGCTGGGAAATGTGTGTGCATCTGNAGTGCTGAGAGGGACTGGGACTGTCCTNACAAGTTCTGTGTGTTGAAGGCNTGCTCCCCTACACGTGATGCCATGGAGAGNTGGCTGGAACATGAGGGTGATAGCCACATAGGTGGATTCATCCATTGATTTCATAGACAAATAGAGGAGGACAGTCACTAGAGTACAACTTTCAAAGATATAGCTTGCCCCTAGATACCCCCTTTTTTTTCTCCCCCTCCCTTCCTCTCATCCCCCTCTCTCCTCTCTATATGTATGTATACATCTTGTCCACCATAAGGTAGGCAGCTCTGCTCTGTCACATACTCCCTGCTATGACATTCAGCCTAGAAACCATGAAGAGAAGCAACCAGGGGCTGGAAGTCTGAAACAGTGAGCCAAAATAACTCCTTCTACCCTCAAGTTACTTTTATTAAGCATTTTGTCNCAGCAACAAAACTGACTAACATAGCCAGGGATACATTCCGAGAAAGGCATCCTTTAGATGATTTTCCATCATGGACTGTGCGTGGACAAGCCCAGATGGCACAGCCTGCTACACACCCAGGCTGTGTGGTGCGGCTACTGCTGTAGGCTATAAACCTGTGCGTGTTTCTATACTCAATGCTGCAGACACCTGTGGCACAATGGGAGGTACTTGTACATGCAACCCTATCCAAGCATGGGGAAGTGAGAAAAGATACAGTTCCAAAAGATGTTTACATGGTAGTTGTAAAGGGCTGTTGTGAGTCGATTGGAAACTGCTCAGGGTGAGAAAGTGAGCTAGGAGGACTCCCTGTGTACAGGCCTAGGTGACCACTGTGCACCANATCTTATAAACAAAACTTCATTAGCTTACTTAAAGTTTTTCTTTTTCCAATACTAATAAATATTTTTCTTCAACAAAAGCATTTGCTTACTGAAAGGCTTTTACTTAGTAAACTTCTGGGTTTTTTTAAACTTTTTGACTTCTAATAATATTCAAAGCATAAACCCAGTACACTGATGCATAAAATATTCTCCTTATANCATTGTTCTGTTAAGCATATATATACATATATATGTATATAAAACACTTCANTTTTTTAAAACTATTTTTGTTGATAACTAAGACACAAACACACATTAGTATAGACCCACTATTGTGGTCTTCAGCAACAGTGTCTTACTATCTAATTCTAGTGGGCAATCAACAGCTACAGAAATAGCCTATGATATTCTAGCAGCCTCGGGGGGTTCTCTGACCAGCAACTTCTAGGAAAGTAGCCCACTCCTGGCACTGATATTTTTATTTAATNACCTTTTGGCTTTGGAGAGCAGGGATCTTCCATTCAAACTTTTTAAATTTTTATGTGTTTAAGCTTTTTCTACAGGTCTATAGTGTAGATTGAATACCTTCTCTTGTTTTTTTTCTTTTTTCATCATAGATGTCTTTAAAAGTGGCAATGCACCATGAACATCCCTCTCTGTTAATGACGTTTGTATTGGTCCATATGCCCAAGCATTTAAAGAGCTGTTGAGGGCTGCAAGAGCTTCACTNACCCTTTCACTGTGAATTNTCTTAGGAATTACTGTTAGGCTACTGCCATGACAACCTTCTCCCTCCTCTTCTTCTTCCTCCTCCTNTTCCTCCACCTCCCATGGTTTCTTTTTCTGCATTCTCACATCCCTGTTCCAGTTCTAACATCTTAAGGNNCCACAATAAAATGCGCANTCTGCCTCCAACTGGAGCATTGATATGCATTGTACAGCCATGTGTTCATTTCTGCATCTGTCTATTATATTGCAGCTTGGTAAGATGAAAGCAAGATGAGAAATATAGGCAAATGCTTCATCTTGTTTCTACCTTTTATGTTGGCTCAAAATTAAGGGTTTTTTTCCTTTCTTTTTTTTTTCTTTTTGTATATGAGGCATCTATGATGTAGTGTGAAACAGCTGCACATTCCCTCTCTCCCCTCCACTTCCTGAGCTCTACTCTCCTATTTACCTCCAGAGTTTATATAAATGAGAAAGCATCTCTGCCCCTTGGGGTTGTTGTAAACCCACTGGCTATGTTTCAGGATGTGAGCCTTAAATGTGGCCTGAAGCAACAAATCCACNTCAGGGTCTGCTCTGGCCCACTTGACCGGACCAGAACAATGAGCTGACTTTATACAAAGTTTGAAGNCAAGCCTTGTATACTATGAAGAGGGATATAGTCTAGGTTTCTTTGAGAAGCAGACCCTGAGGCAAGATCCAAGTGCTAATCATTGATTTGGGAAGTGCCAGAAACAGCACCTTGGGAGTAGAGAAGTGATCTAGAGAGAAGCAGGGCAGCCCATACATGTGATTAGGGTGTTTCCCTCTGTGAGGGACCATTGTGTTCTCAATGGGAAGCTCCCGGAGATACCTTTAGATACCAGCTTTGACCTTATCCATGTGCACACAAACCAGGCAAAGTGGATAGGGTGCTTCACACACAAGCCCCCACCATAGCTTGTCCAAGGCTATTTTAATGGAGGTTTGCTCCTGCAGCACATGACAGGTGGCTTGCAGCACCTTTAGGGAAAGCCCTGGGGACAGTGATACAGCTATAAGCCATGAGGCCTGAGGGAGAAGGGTACACATGGTACTTAGCACTCTGTCCCAGCTGCCCATAACCATACCAAGCCCAAGTTAAGACAGCTATCTATCACTTCCNCAGCTCCTCCAGCTTGCCAAAACAGGCCTGGAGGGTGACCACAGAAGGGGAAGAGAATTATGGCATCACCTGATCTTTTGGCTTAGGAGCAGAGAATTTGTCAAGGAAGAGCTGGTTTCACCTAACCAAAAATGCATTAATCTGCAACAAGGTAGCCAGCTCTACAAATTTCCTCAAAGTGATATTAAAATATATTTACAGAGAGAGCAAGGTGGTATTTCTACATAGATGAATATGTAAATCTCTGAGTTTGTGAGCGTCTGTGGTGGGGAATGAGAATGAGACAGTGGATACAGAGCCATGAATTCATAAAATGTTTCAAAGGAACTCTCTCCAACCTTGTGGTGTGTTATGTTATTAAGGTACAGTAGACTTGCAAAGGATGCTGTAAATTTAAAGGTTTAATGCATCATTTGTGAAAGTTTTCCCCTGAGATTCTGCTTAGAAAGGCAACAAGGAGAAAGGAATGCCAACCCCATCTTCTCATCCCCTGAGGAGAGGAGCTGCGATAGCTTTCCCAGTCAGACCTGGCCTCTCATCTGCCACCTAAAGTGCCCAACGTGGGTGGGGTCAACATGTAAGGACATGCAGGGTGTGCCCAGGAGAAGTGTATCTAGCATAGTTGAAAGGAGGGAACACTGGAATCCCACCCCTTACCAAGTCAAACCACCCAGGGGCAAGAATGCATCTAGCTGACAGAAGGGCATCTTGACTTAATTTACACAAGAGGACCACATGGACAGCAGTCCTTCTGATGTCCATCACATGAAGCCCCTGAGACAAAGAGTGGCCACTCTTTTCAACACTGCAAGATCAGAACTTATCCAGGATGGTAAAGTCGTGTCCAGAATGGCCATTGACTCATGACCTCACAGCAACTGCAGCTATCTGCAAAAGACCTGCACCAGATGGAGCCCATCAACAACTCATCATGGGTGTGGCTCACGAGGCCCCACCCCCCCTCTGAGAAGCTGTGAATGGTTGCTGACAGGGGGGGAGTCATTTTCTTCAGTGGTGTAGTGAAGTACACAGCCCCTAGTGGGCGCTCATGCAAGCAACTCTAATTAAGTGCAGTGGGCTACAGAGAGGGGGGTGAGGGAGAGGAAAATAGGAGAGAGACTTGGGAAGAAGAGAGTCCACGGGAGTGGAACAGGATGAGTGAGTGAGAGAGGGGAGTAAAAGTGACCAAACTCATTATATAGATATATGGAACTGTCAAGAGTTAAAGAAAAAGCCTTGTTCAGAGTTTGCCAGCCTGTCACACCAAAGCTCTCTAGACTTGGCTGCTTAAGTAACAGAAATCTATTGTTTGCCACTTATGGAAGACAGCAATCTGAAATCAAGGGGCTGGCAAGGTTAGTTTTTCCTGAGGCCTCTTTCTTTGGCGTGAGATGTCTATCTTCTCCCTGTGACTGCAGGCGGTCCCTCTTCTGAACACGGCTCCACCCTAATCTGTTCTTTCCATAAGGACACCAGTCATGTTAGAGAAGGACTCTTCCTCATGGCCTCTTTCAAGACAATCTCTAAATATAGTGACATTATGAGGTAGTTGGGGGTTGGGTCCTCGATGCATATATTTGGGAGGACAACCATGACAGAGAGTGACCCAGAAAGTCACTGATTCCAGGAACAACTTGGTCATTTCTGATTTCTCAGCGACGACCCTCTGGGGCTTTCTAACAGCACTGTCGTGTCCCTGTCAGGCTTCCTTTTGACAGAGGTGTAAATGGAAGTGCAGATGCTTAAGAAGCAGGTTGCCATGTCTCACTGCTCTGCATCTTGAGTCATGTCAACATTCCAAGTGGAGCCAGACCTACTGTGACATCCTGTTATGGCCTGAATAGGAAATGTCCACTGTGAGTGAGCTGAGTATGAACGCTTGCTGCCCTGGTGTCGGTGCTGTTTGGGGAGGTTAGGAATTTTTCAAAGGTGAGACTTAACTGTAGGAAATGGGTTGCTGGGAGGTGGGACTTGGATCTCACAGCCAGGCTCATTTCTCATCCTTTCTCTGCTCCCTGATCCACAAAGATGTGAACACACAGCTTCACATTCCTGCCACGACAGCCAAGAACCACGTTCATGCTGTGCCTTCCCCACCATGACGCACTCTGCCCTCAGGCCATGGGCCAAAATAAACCCTCCCTCCATCAAGTTGCTTCATATCAAGTATTTGGTCTCAGCAGGGAGAAAAGTAACTAGTACATGCCTCCACCACACCATCCTCCACTGGTTCGCTTAGTAGAAGGGGACATCATACCACAGACAAGAGCTCAAAGACGAAATTTACATCTATCACTGAGTGGTCACCTCCCCCCCACAATACACCAAAGAATGGGCTCCATCCACTAACGCACTAGCTTCCAGACATCGGAGTTGATACTAGATGTGAAAACATAGCTACCGTGAGGTAACTCCCATAGCCAACTCAAGGGGGGTGGGGTGGGGCTGTGTATCTTAGTTACTTTCTCATCGCTGTGACAGGGTGCCCTGACAAAGCAATGTAAGGGATAAAGGGGTTTTTTGACTTACAGTTACAGAGGGAGACTGTCCATCATGTCACGGGAGACATGGCTGGTCACATTGCATCTGGCACTCAGGAAGCAAAGAGTGAGCAGGAAATGGAGCCAAGCAGTAAAGAAAAGCCTCAAGGCCCACCCTAGTGATCCACTTCCTCCAGTGAGGCCCCGCCTCCTGAAGGTTCCTCAGCCCACTCAAACAGAGCTGCCAGTTGGAGACTTAAGTGTTCAAACTCATGAGCTCATGAGGGCATTTCACATTTAAACCACAACTGCAACCCTGAGGCAGCTTCTTAGTCTTCATGCCACAATTTCTCTCCAGCCATTCCCTCCCTTCTCCCTCCTCAAACCCCTTCTCTTCCCTCTTTGGTTACTGTGTCAGAAATGATTTTTCCTCACAGCCAGTCAATCCAGAGGCCAGGTGGTAGCCAGTGTCCAAGACTGCAACCTCCTGGTTATCACAGTCACTTCCCTCACTGTCCTAAGGTGACTAATAAAATACTGCACATCACTTCCTCCATCAGGTTGAAAAGACATTGTGACTTCTGCATGGTTATTTCATTTCTCCCCAGTCTGGAGGAAATCATGTCATTAGAAACCTTATGGTAACGCCCCTTTAGCAAGCATCCTGCCCAAAGACACACAAGCAAGCTTATGAGCAGGGGAGACAAATCTTCCAGGCCTTGGCAAGCTGCATTCCCCAGCTGACCCACAGCTGTGCAGNCCTGAAGTTCTTTTCTGAGGGATNGCTGTTGGTTGTTTTCAGGAGATAAGTTGGGAGTCATTTGTTATGCAGCAATAGATAACTGATACANGCAAACTCCCATGTTGGGCTCTATCACNGCNAGACCCATACAGAATGACNGTCACCAAGCTGCATCAGGATGCTCTGCCCCAGATTTTATCAGTGTGCTTACAGGAAATAGTCATGTGACATGTGCCACTGATTTTCCTAACACCTGCTATTAAGTGGATTGTTAACCACTTCTTGAACTTTGTGGATGCTGTTGAGGAGGGGAAGTGTAAGAAACCCATTAAGATTTAATACAGAGTGGCTCTTATTCAGCTGTTATCTGAGCCTCCACAGATCAGAGGTTACCTGGGGTGGAGCTTGGCCAGAAGATCAGTTCTGGTTCCATCTCGTCCTCTCCACATTTGTGCTGGGGTCTCTCCTTTCCTGCCTCATCAATGTCATTGTTTCTCTCCTGCTCACCAGCTGGCACATAATCAATATGCTGGGAATACAATGCAAACTGATTGCAAAGCAGAATCCCAAACTTCTCAGAGAAAGGGGTCGGGGGAGCAGGGCTTCATAAAGCCCATGAAAGTGAAATGGAAGGAGCCACTGACTTTGTGTGCAAAGGCTCCGACCAATCTGCATAGGGAGAGTTTGAGCAGTCAACAACCTGAGAGCAGGAAACGGCAAGAAGGATGGTACTGTGAAAACTTGGCAAGAGAACAAGGTTGAAGGATCAAAGGAATATGAGGGATGCTTGAGAAAAGTGGCCAAGAGCTCAGAGAGGTTTTGCACAAGAAGACTCTGTGCTTTTACTGCCAAAGTCAAACCTGAACTTAAGAATGTTGCCTCATTCCACTGTACATTTTTGTTGGGAAAATTCTATCCAAAAATNAAAAAGTTGGCTCTGGGTTACTCTGTTCATGGGTGGGCAGGGAATTGCATCCACNACTTCAGTGTTAAAGTTGGCCTGGAACACAATCCTCTTACNTCAGCCTCCCAAGTGCTGGGCTACAGAAAGGCATCACCATGGCCAGCTTGGTCGTTTTAATTTTAACATGCATATATAACGTTCATACGTGGGTGCAGATGCAAGTGTGTGCAAGTGTATGCATGCTCGTGGAATCCTGAGGTTGACATTGAGGATCATCCCCAATCACTCTTCCANTGCAGCCTTTTTGAGGAAGGTCCATTCTTTAAATCCAATATGGCTAACCTCCCTAGCCACTTGTCTCCCTCTTCTCAGGGTGGAATTACAGGCAGGCACTACACTCNCAAGCCNTTTACCCNCTAAGCCATCTCCTGGCTGGCCCTGGTCCCTTTTAAAGGGTCATTTAAACTAATATTTTTTTCTATTTGCAAATATTCCAAGATATCAAAAGCCAGCTCAAACACAAGCAAGGATTAGCAGGGGGTCCTCTGCTGAAGAACTGGACTGTACCCTCCTTTCCACTCAGCTGAGTTTTATAACTTCCATGTCCCCCTTCTTTCCCCTGAGATTCCANGGAGCTAAATCAAACTTTACTACAGAAGTATTTTAGCNTGTCTTTTCTCCTTGGTCCCAATTTTCCCTCACTACCCACCCTTCATGCCCTCCTGCTCGCCTCCTCCCTTGGNCTTTCCTAACACAAAATACCCTGCTAATTTTCCTCTGACATTTCTCCCCTCCTCTTCTTGGCCTCCTTTCCCCAGTGTAGATATTTGCCCGCCTGAAACATTAGCTTCATTTCTAGACATTTCTAAACTGTTTCTAGAAAGCCATAGTGATCCAACCACCCCTCCCCCCGAGCTAGCCAGGCTGAGTCTAAGGCGCTCTGGGGCCACAGGTTCTGATACCCATTCCCGTCGCCCTACCCAGACACACATTCCTTTAATTTCCTCAACTTANTCTACAATGTTTGAGCTATACAGAAAGGCTTAAAGAAGAATGCAATGATTATCTGCATGCTTTACCCAGCTTAAGCAGTAAAACATTACTGCCGAGGTGAAGCCTTCCATCTCCAGCTCATTTTCAATTATTAAAGAAGCAGACAGAAGGGGTTGTATTTGAGGGCAGCCTGGGAGTTGGTGCCATCATGAATAAAGCACACAGCAGCCATAATTCCTGGCTTATATGCACTCCCACAGACACCATTCACTACAGTCTAATGAGGAATCTATTGTTCTTCTAGCTCTAGGATGAGGAAATAAGTTCAGAGGTCACCTGATGCCANAGAGTCCAATGGTTAAGAGTCCAGCCTACCTCTGCATAAGCGAGACAATTGTGTAGCTTGATCTGCTCAAGGGGNTCCCTAGCAGTAGGATCAAGATCCATCCCNGGTACATGAGCAGGCTTTTTTGAGTCTGCTACCTATGGTGGGACACCTTGCACAGCCTTGATGCAGGGGGGAGGGACTTAGATCTGCCTCAATTGAATGTANCAGGCTCTNCTGACTCCCCATGGGAGGACTTACCTTTTCGGAGGAGAGCATGGGAGGGTGAGTTGGAGGAGGAGAGGCTGAAGGGGCGGGAGGAGGGAAGAGAGATATCTGTGATTATGTAAAATGAATAAAAAAAATTCTTAATAAAAAAAAGAATCCAGCCCAGTTAAGGAGCCAGACCACCTGGGATGGAGCCCTGGTTCCAGCATGTATGCAAATGTTCCCTAGTTTTCCAGCGTCTAAAATGGTAGTGGTGTGGAGCTGCTTCATGGGGTTTGTAATGTGTGTTTGCAGTGGAGCTTGAGCTATTGTAAGTGATATATAAGGGTTTGTTTTTACTGTTGCCACTACCATCACCAATGTGATTATTATTTCCTAATCCTCCCATTAAAGACAGTTTTATGTTTTAGCAAATTCTCAGCCCTCGAGGATCTCAACTGACCATAGCTACAACCCATCAGCCCCTCCTACCCCAGGATCAGGATCTAATAATATGTAGGAGAAATTTTAAAGCCCATAGCCAAAACCTTGTTTTGAGTTGTTGGTCAGAGGAGTCCAAAAGACTTCCCAAAACAAAATAGGTTATTGGTATTGCCTTTAGCTCCTTCCAAAGAAAAAAGAAGGTATGACCCTATTGCTGAAGATACCACACACTTTGTACATAGGAGTTAACAGATCTGAATCTGATCTGGANGCTTCATCCCTAAGGATCAGCTCTTATAGTATTANAAGAAGCCATACAAGCTGCCAAGGGAAAAAATTAATCAATATTCCTGTCCAGATGTAATGCGTAGGAACTACACAATGACCAGAACAGCAAGATATACCTGAAGGTACAATAGTGCCACTTATATCCTGGGGGTAACCAACAATGACCCAATTGGACTTAAATCCTACTCAATAGGAGGGAATTCATGCCTGATACTGTTAACTTAGTCAGTTGCCTATGGCTGGCAAGGCTATGGAAACTAGAGGAGAATCTACCACTGCCACTTTTATAAACCAGCATAATTTCTAATTGCATTCTAAATATTAATCCTTATATACAAAGGTAAATGTAGTTCTCACTCCTTATCAAAGAAGTTTATTTTTGCAATAGACAGATCACTACAGAAAGCCATAGCTGTCTCTGCAGGTTTCCCCATCATGATCTTGATGNCCCTTGCNCATATAATCCCTCTTCTCTCTCTTCTTCTGGACTCCTGGAGCTCAGCCTGGTCCTTGGCTGTGGATCTCTACATCTGCTTCCATCAATTACTAGATGAAGGCTCTATGATGACAGAGTATTCACTGATCTTATCACTGGGGTAAGACAGCTCAGGTACCCTCTCCACTATTGCTAGTAGTCTAAGCTGGAGTCATCCTTGTGGATTCCTGGGAACTTCCCTAGCATCAGGTTTCTCCTTATCCCCATGATGTCTCCCTCTATCAAGATATCTCTTTCATTGTTCTCCCATTCCATCCCTGTTCCAGCTCAACCATCTCATTCCCTTATATTCTCATCCCCCATCCCCATCCTCTATTGCCCTCCCTCACCCCCAGTTTACTCATGGAGATCTCATCTATTTTGCCTTCCCAGGGTGATCCATGAGTCCCTCTTACAGTCCTCCTTGTTAGCTAACTTCTCTGGAGCTGTGGGTTGTAGTCTGGCTATCGTTTGCTTTACATCTAGTATCTGGATTATGCAGAAGGTGTGGTAAAGGCAGACATTGGACTAATGATTGTAGATCAACAGGACAGTCAAGGTAACCTTTTGCCATTGGGAAATGCTCTGAGGGGTTTCTCGCAGGCCCCCATGTCAAATTCGGTTCAGTCCTTTCCTGTCACCATGGAAGAAATTCCTTCCCAGAGCAATTAAAGAACCTAATGCCTATTGTAAGAAACCGTACTGCTCTGGATGATAGAACAGCTTTAGAAAATAAAACAAAAATTTAAGGAGAAAACATAAATCAAAATTGATAAAAATTAGAAAAGGGAACCTCCCCAAAGTTAGGGTTGGGGAAGGGTTTTGTTTTCTCTTTCAGGAAAATGAAGGCATCCAGCTAAGGAATCTGAAGACCACTGGACAAATGAGACATCTGAAGAAAAAGGACACATCATCCAGAAAAAAATGTCCAACAAAAAAGATTTTCTGTAGTGAACCATGACCATACCTAACAGCGACTTCGAAGTCTTTGAAAAGATGATGCTATCCCACAATGATGATTCTCCATGGACTATGATAACATCATTAAGTGGACAAACACCACCCAAGGATAGGTTTGAACCACAAACTGCTCAGGACAATATCGAGATGGCTAGCTGAGATGATACAGCCTCACAGACTACTCCAGTCAAGACTTGACCATAATCCAAAATTTTCTTTGTGTCTCCATAAGGCTATTAGTGCCCCCAATCAGCAGGAAGTAGCCTAAAAAACTTTGCCCACATTCCCAAAAAATGGATTATGGATATTTGTCTTTGTTTNGGGATTGGTTAAAAATTTTTATTGGTCATAGTCAATCTCTTTCTAAAAGAAGAAAGGGTGATATGATATAGAAATGTATTATATAGAAATGATAAGATAAAAGGTAGATTATTGANTCTACTCTGAAGAAAAAGATANAGGATTATAGAAGAATGTTTTGTCCGGGTCCCACCAGGCCCCATGCTCCTATAGCTACTTATAAAATAATTACTCAGAGGCTTATTTTAATTATAACTGCTTGGCCATTAGCTCAGGCTTATTACTAGCTNTTACACTTAAACTCAGCCCATTTCTGTTAATCTATATGTCACCATGTGTTCATGGCTTTACTTGCATCCCATTANATATTGCTCCTTGGGCAGCTGGCTGGCATTTCCTGACTCAGTTTTTCTCTTCCCAGAATTCTNCTTGTCTGCTTATTCCACCTATACTTCCTGTCTGGCTACTGGCCAATCAGCATTTTATTTATCAACCAATCAGAGCAACACATATTCATAGCGTACAGAAAGACATCCCCATCATAGGATAAAAAGATAGATTATTGAATCTACTCTGAAAAGAAAAAGATGGAGAATGATNAGATANAAAGGTAGATTATTGAATCTACTTTTTAAAAGTGACTACTAGTTTTAAGTATTTTACATTGGATTGGATTTTTGTATATTGTATACAAATTGTGCATATTGATACAAAATTGAGATTAATTTTGTTAGAACATTCTGTACATAAATTTCTGATCTTGTTCAAGGTATTGTACCTATACAGCTCATTTAACAATGTAATGCAAATTTCTAGTCCTTGAAAGTTATTATTACCAACTATTTAGGATATAAAGAAATGAAAGTTAGTAGTTAGTTATTACAATTGAACTGATAGTCATATTAGATACATTTTCAAGGTCAAACAGATATATTTTGAATAGACAGGTCATCTTCAAACACTTCAGAGATCTACAAAATATGGCATTTAAGATGTCTTAATAACATAGATTCTTATTTTTTTATGACAATGAAATGTGTCTGCTCCTGGCAGCACCAATCTACTTCAGAGAAGATGATGGGCATTGAAGANAACTCCATATGGAGTTTACTTTCTTTGTGGCAAAAATTAGGCACTGGGCAAGAAAATGCCCTTGCCTTTACTGCTGACAGTATGCTGTCCAAATGGACAAGCANGACACAAAAGAAAGGATTGCNAAACTTTGCCAAGACAAGGTAGGNCAGCCCTTCAGAAAATCCTGCTTCANAGATAAGTNTGTCAGATATGCTAGGCCTGTAGGCTGAAGATGGATGCCCCAACGTTGCAGAGAGTCTTGGGTGACTGTCCAGGCAGGCAGTTGTTTCTGTCATTTCTCGCATTTTTTGGAAGTTGCTTGCCTGCACTACCTGTTTAGTTAGGTAATATTATTTCCTTCTCGGGTCTCTGAGGGAGCTGAAGACTACATAGTTGTAGTTATAGTTTTCCTTGTTAACAAATTCAGAAAAGAAACTCACTAAAGAGATATAAAGTGTATGAGTTTGAAAGACATAAAAAGATAGTTTTGGGTTGGTAGTACAAGTTAGGATAGAACATGAATTAGGTACAACATTTTGGACTCACCAAAATAGGATAAATAATGGAGTATTTTCTCTGAATCTGTCAAATATTAATGGACTAGACATTGTTAATGTAATTCTTGACTGTATATATTGTATATACTTATTGTATATAGTTTTTTACATTAGTTATAACCTTCTTTTACTATTTTAGACAAAAAAAGCAAAATGTGGTGATATANTGTGTACCCTAATAAACTTTGCCTGAAGATCAGAGAACAGAACAAGCTACTAGATTAAACATAGAGGCCAGGCAGTGGTGGCACACACCTTCAATCCCAATACTTGGGAGTCACATGCCTTTAATCCCAGCACTTGAAATCTCACACCTTTAATCCCAGTATTTGGAAAGCACACACACCTTTAATCCAAGCACTAAGAAGGAAGTGATATGACCAGGCAGAGCAAGGTATATAAGGCATGAGGAGACAAGAACTGAAGTCTTTTCAGGTTGAGGAGTTCTAGAGGTAAGATGTGGCAGTGGCTTGTTCCTTTGTCTCTCTGATCTTTCAGCATTTACCCCAATATCTGGTCTGGGTTTTTTATTAAAAGACCAATTTAGAATTTGTATTACACTTTATGAGTAAGTACATACCTTGTTTGCCTTTCTGAGTCTGGGTTACCTCACTCAGGATAATATTTTCTGGTTCCATCCATTTGCCTGCAAATTTCATGATGTTATTTTTTTTTTACTGCTGAGTAGTAGGGTACAACCAAACTAAGCTAGTGGGAACTCATGAACTTTAGACCAAGAGCTGTGGAGCCTCCATGGGACTGGACTAGTCCCTCTGCATAAGCAAGACAGTTGTATAGTTTGATCTGCTTAAGGGGCCCCCTGGCAATAGGATCAGGATCCATCCCTGGTGCATGAGCTGGCTTTTTGGAGTCCATTACCTATGGTGGGACACCTTGCATAGCCTTGATGCAGGAGGAGGGGCTAGACCTGCCTCAATTGAATGTACCAGGCTTGCTGACTCCCCTTGGGAGGACTTACCTTTTCAGAGGAGGGTGTAGGGGGTGAGTTGAGGGGGGTAAGGCTGGGGGTGGGAGGAGGTAAGAGAAGGGATCTGTGATTGGTATGTAAAATGAATAAAAAATTCTTAATTAATTAAATAATTAATTAAAACAAAAAATTTTTTTAAAAAAGCCACAACTAGTCAAAGTGCATAGATCAACCAGCTGTGGTCCACAGCTCATCCCTACACCTTTATAACACAATCCCTGTACTTAAGTTTCAAGAAACATCACAGAAGAAGGAAGAAGGATTTAAGAGCCAGAAGACCAGATGTCCACTGTGAGACAGTCTCTCCTAAAACAAAAAGAAGACATAATATGGTGGAGGTGGGGGTAGGAAGGAAGGGGTGGATATGGGAAGAGTTGGGAGGAGGAATGGGAGGAGGGATATGATCAAGAAACATGATATGAAATTCTCAAAGAATTAATAAAACATTTATTTTAAAAATTTGTCAAGCCTAACTTCAGCCTAGAGTTNACGATTCATCCTTGCCAGGTTCAGTGCTTGGTCCCATTCTGATTTTATGTCCCTCTGACATTGGGATCTGTCTTGTGCCTCAGTATCCACTNTCCCTGGACTGTGAGGGGACAGTTACAGTGAATCTCTCTAGAACTGACAACCTACCAAGACCATCTCATCACCATCCTTTCTTCTCTTGTATCTGTGCCTNGTTTGGTGGCATGTCCTTGGGATTTTGATAGCTACATCACCAAGCAAATACCTCACACCAGTAAATATGTTTCACTTGTGGGTCTGAATGCCACCCTCAGATTGCCCCAACCCCTCCACCACAAGCCACTTCCATCAACTCACCACCAGTNAGGTCCTCTTGGGACAAGACACCCATCTTGGGGATGGTAATTCTTCATCCCCTCTGGGTTCCACTTCCTCCTTAACTAAATGATTAGATTGGTTTTCAGACCTATGCCCACTTTCCAATCAGCCTCCATGCTTGGNGTTTACTCTCAGAGCTTATAAGCAATTGGAAGCTGAGAGCTGGGTTAGGCCTTCACACAAATGCAATCACACTTTTATTGCTGCCATCATTTTGAGTTGCTGAGTAATGAGATTGATCTCTCTGAGAAGTAAAAGGCAAATATGTGGCCACTCAGCAGCCAGCTCTTATTTCTTTATCATCTGCTGATGCTGAGGACTGTGTCTTGTTTGTCCTCACTTCTGGCCATGGTGACCTCACAAGTCAGAGATTTCTAGGTGGTACTCAACAGAAACAGACTCCACATAGTCCCATTTATATCTTTTTGAAAAGAATATCATGGGGGAGAAGATACCCAGAAAAGTAGAATGAAGAACATAGAAACTTCTCTCCAAAAAAACAACCACTTGGTAAAACATGTTTAAACTCTCTGGAAATTACCCTAAAAGCATAAGGNAAAGGAAGAAAACGCCTCCAAGTGAGTCTACCAAGTCTCATTAAGAATTGATAGTCTATAATACTTGATCNCAAATCCACTCTCTATCTCCAACTACCCCCTCAGCTCCATATTGCACAAATTCTACACAAGCTAGTACAACCAAGGAAATGACTCCCTTTACCTCCAGCTCCCGGTCTGGAACTGTGGTTTCATCCTGACAGGAGAAGACTTCTGTGAATTCTTACCTCCTTCCTCTGTATACAGTTGATGCTACAAGCAGGACCAACTTTCCCCTCCTAGCACCCAGTCTCAGGGCAGGAGTTCTACACTAGGCAGAGACGGGACAACACTAGCACTGGGGACAANCTCCCAAGCCNCAGTCTATTTGTAGACAAGGGCTCCATATTACTAAAGACAAAGAAGAATATTTCATANTGGTAAAGAGGTTCATCTGGAAGATCCAAATAAAAATANGCAAAACTGATAGAACTGAAAAGGGAAGTAGATAANACTCTAATAATTAGTGACCTTAATAAAGGGTACAAAGTTAGTTTTCAATAGTCAGTAGAACGGTTAGGCAGNAGGCTGAGGAGAGAGGAGACAATGCCAGAAGACAATGCAAGAAGCCAACTAGACCCAAAACATTGCAGAACATGTTGCATGATGCCAGCATTCTTCAAATGGCATATGTCTCACTCTCTAGGATAGGCCTTATGCTAGACCATAAATTCAGGCTAATAACTACTAAATNATTGGAATAAAAAAGAAAAGATGTTTTCTGACCATACAAAATTAAAGATCAAAACAGACGTAAATTGGGGGATTTAACAAAGATGTGGAAATTAAATAACACACAGCTAACCAAGCAATGGAGGGAAAGGAGGTCACAGGGAAATTAGTAAACACTTTGTGCTGAGTGGAAACAAATCCACAGCATACCAAAACTAACAGAGGGCAGCAGAAGAAGCACGTGGAGGGAAGCTCATAGTTATAAAGACTTGCCTTTAAATCCAAAAGAACTTGTTGACAGCTTCAAATTCCTCCTTAAGAAACCAAACATTAAGAGAAAACTGAACACAAAGCTAACAGAAAGAATAATAAGAGTAATAAGGACTAGAGCAGAAAAAAAAAGAGAAACACAGAATAGAAAAACAGAGAAAATNAAAATCAAAAGATGATCCTTTAAAAAATATCAAGGGTTGGGAAGGCAGCTCAGCAGGTAAAGCGCCTGCCATCTAAGCCTAAGAACCTAAGTTGGGGTGCCCAGAATCCACATAAAATCAGGCACAGTAGCACATATCTGTACTTGCAGCANTCCTACCGTGAGATGAGAGGAGATAGGAGAATCCCTGAAAACTTGCAGACCAGCTAGGCTGAAGTATGCAGAGGCAAACAATAACAATAGAAACTATCCTGTCCAAGATGGGAGGCAAGGACTTACATCCAAGATTGTTCACTGACCCCTACACAACTGTCATACCATGCGTGTGCATGCCTCTCTACACATGCACACATAGATGTGTGTGTGTGTGTGTGTGTGTGTGTGTGTGTGTGTGTATCAGTAAAATTGTGCTGGGGATTGCTCAGTTAGTAGAGTGTTTGCCTACCATGCACAAAAGCCTGGGTTAGATTCCCAGCATGACATCGAACAAGGCATGGTGATGTTATCCATATATATAATTCCAGCTTTGGGGAGGTAGAGACATGAAGGTCAGGTGTTTAAGATAATCCTTAGCTACATAGCAAATTCTGAGCCAGCCCGGGCTACATGAGACCCTGTCTCAATTAATAATATATTTTTTTAAATGTAATGTATTGGGAAAAAAATCACTATCATTGGCAAGCCCATAGCTAAAATAACCAAGACAGAAATGAATTCTCAAATCAAGAAGAGGTTATTTTCCTTACAGAAATAAAAAGAATTATAAAGGAATTCTAAAACTGACTGTATGCCAACAAATGTGATAAGTTAAGTGAAATTGTCAAATTTCNAAAAAGACAAATTACTAAAACTAACCCAAAAAGTAGAAAATGTGAATAACATCCGCAGTAAGTCAAGAAATGAAATTATCAATTTTGAAACCTCTTACAAAGAGAAGGCCGGTTCCAGATGGCTTCCCCAGAAGTCACCATCTGGTGACTTCTGTCAGCCAAGGAACACCAATCCTTCATGGAATCTTCCCAAAGTGAATAGGAGCCTCACCTTCCAACTCATTCTGTGACACAAATATGTCCTGATTGCAAAATGAGACAAAGATAACACAAGAAAAACAAACTACAAATCACATTTATGAACATACTTGCATAAAATTTTTAAGATTTATTTTTATCATTTTACATTATGTGTATATTGTGTGTGTGTGTGTGTGTGCGAGAGAGAGAGAGAGAGAGAGAGAGAGAGAGAG
>LZPO01107907.1:295599-306264 GCA_001675575.1 Neotoma lepida
AGAGAGAGAGAGAGAGAGTGCCCATGAGCACGTGTCCATGCATGCATGTGTAGAAGTCAAATGAGTGAGAGTTCTAGCCATCTCCATATTACTCCCTTGAGATAGGGTCTCTCACTGAACCCAGAGCTCACTGCTTTTAGCTTGGCTGTCTGTCAACCTCTGCAGTCTTCCCCTGTTTATACCCTCCACCTCTCTTCAGAGCTGAGATTACAGATCCTGTGAACCCACGCTTGGTTTTTCACATGGTGCTAGGGATCCAAACTCAGGCCCCCATGCCTGACCAGCAAGCATTACCTACTGATCAGTTCCNCAGCCCCTAATATTCTTGTTTGTTTGCTTGCTTATTCATTATACCTAATATTTTTTGAAATTAAAATCTAATTACATTATTTCCCCCTTCCCTTTCCTTCCTCCAACCCCTCCCACGTACTCCACCTTGCTCTCTCTCTCAAATTCATGGCCTCTTTATCTTTACTCACGTTCCATATGTGTTCCAAGTGTATAAACAGAACCCGCTAAGTCCATATGTTACTTATACCTATCGTTTCAGGGCTGAACACATGGTATCAGATAACCAGTTGAGGGTTGTAGCCTGGAGAATGTTATTTCTCCCACTCAACATTCCTGACTTCCCTGTGGGTTCTTGTCTAAGGCCCAGTGAGCTTTCCTCCTTCCCTGACAGCAAGTTTATTGGTATCCCTGTTCAGGTCTTGTTTGGGCAGCAGTGCTGCTGGGATTTCCTGGGTGGCGCTTTCCTGATGTTTCTAGGAGACACAATTTCACAGCAGACTTCCTATTCCTTTCTACCCCCTCTCCGATGTTGTTTCATATTAAAATTACTGAACAAATTAGAAATAGAAACTTTCCTGATTTGGTTTAAAGAGGTACCTAAGAAAAAGCCTCAGCTGGCAGACCGTTTTATGGTGAAAGTCTGGGTGCTCTTCCCCTTAGATTAGGAACAAGACAAAGATGTCCATCTTTATTGAGTTTATTCAGTACCNCTACAGGGCTTCCAAGGCTTAGGCCACAGTAATTAGGCAAGGAAATGAATGAAAGAGTGTTTTCAAAAGGCAAATTGAAAGAAAAGAAATCAAAGCATTTCTATTCCAGATGGCATGCACTTACACATATGTGCATGCATCCATGTATACATATGGATATATATTTAAATGCATATGTAATCCATTATAACTATTAGAATTAGCAAAGAGAGTTCAATACGGATATAGGACACACAATTCACTTACAATTTTTTTTTCTATTACCACAATAAGCATTCTGAAAATGAAGTTAGGAAAGAATTCTGCTCATAGTATCATCCGAAGGAGTAAAGTGCTTAGAAATAAAGTTAAGAAGAAAGGATGATTTGTACAACTACAAAAATGAAAAGAAATGAAGTCATCTCTAAGGGAATGGAGTGACCTCATGGATTGGAAGACTTGATGCTGTGGAGACAGCAATGCTTCCTAATTGATGTATCAATTTTCCATAATCCTTGTCAAACTGCCTGCTTGTTTTTGGCAGACCCGGGAGAGCAGAGCTTCAAATTCATATGGAAATTCAAAGGACACAGGAGATGTCAAAGCATTCCTTTTATTTATTAAAGTGACTGTGGTGTATACCTGTTTGTGTGTAGACATAGGTGTGTGTGTGTGTGTGTGTGTGTGCTGTCTCTTATACACATCTAGATGTGTATAAGAGACAGCAGTTAGTACATTGTCAACAAGAGGGCCAAGGCAGTTCAACAGCAAGGACACAATCATTCAGCAAGTGCAGCTGAGACAACTGGATTTCCCTAGCGCACGTAAATAAATTTAACTCCCACCTCAATGATAGACAAAGTTAGCATAAAATTGATAATTGGTGGTAGATTTTTAATATACACTCAAAAACTATGAAAGTAAATTTGTGCCACCTTAAACTGCATAATAATGTTTTAGACATTATAAGAAAACATAAGCAGTGAAATAAAAATACAGGAAATTTAGAATATACATCAATATTAAAACTATTGGTACTATAGATGATGCCATCAGGAAAGTGAAAAGTAAAAACAANTTGCAGGATGGTGGGAAATATTTGCCAGTCATTTATCTAATAAGATAGCTGGATCCATAACATAGTTCAAAAACCTCTTATAACTTAGTGATAAAAATATAAATAACCCAATTTTAGAATGAGCAAATGATATGAGTAGCAATTTTTCTAAGGAAGATATGCAAATGGCCAACAAGCACATAACAGGTGTTTAGCATCATTGCTCATTGAGGAAATACAAGTCAAAACTACAATACCACTTCCGCTAGTAGGACAGCTATAATTTAAAACCCAAGGCATAACAGGGGCTGCAGAGATGGCTCAGCTGCTAAAGGGCTTGCTGCTCAAGCATGAAGACCTGAGATCAGATCTCCAGCACCCGCATGAAAAGACAGCCATAGTGGCCCACATCTGAAGCCCCAGCCCTGTGGGGCAGAGACGTAGACCCCAGGAGCATGTTGGCCAGCAGTCTAGCCAAAAATGGCTGTTTGGGTTCAGTGAGAGATCCTGCCCCAAAAGCTAAGGTGGGGAAGTGATTGAGAAAGACACCCAACATCAGGCCTCTACATGTATATGATAGGTAAGGACATACACACACACATGCATACACACACACACACACACACACACACACACACGCATGCACACACGCATGCACATGTGCACAATAACAAATGCTTGCTAGGATGTGGCAAAATTGGACCCTCCATGGCTAACCATGGCTAGTGGGATACCAAAATGACACAGCAGCCTATATTGTGAAATGATGAATCTTGAAGCGTGATGTTAAATGAAAGAAGACAGTCACAAAGATCACATACTGCATTTATTTGAAATTGCCACTTAAATAAAATGTCCAAACTAAGAACATCCATAAAGACAGAGGGGCATGAATATGAGGAGCAATTGAGGATAGTTTCTTTGGAAGNGGACAAAATGCTCCCAAATTAGACCAGGGTGACAANTGTACAAACCTTGCAATAAGTAAATGCACACATACTACACACACACCACACACANACATACATACATACATACATACATACACACATACACTGAATGCCACCTTTTGAGTTAATTGNTTTGTATGTGAATTATATTTCAATAAGGTTGTTTGAAATATGTCCATTCTCTTCAATCTGATCTATAATGCAATAGAAACCTATTCAAAAATTCCAATGTTTTGTGGTTAGTGACAGACTAATATTAAAGTTTATATGGAGAAGCAAATGACCCAGGATAGCCAACACACTGCAGAAAGAGAACAGAAGTCAGAAATGTGCTGTCCAGATTCATCGCTTACTGCAAAGCTATGATAATCAAGACAGCATGGCAGTGGTGAAAATGCAGACAGACAAGTTAACAGGAGAGAATTAAGAGCTCACAAATGGATCCACNGATGCACAGTCAATTGNTCTCAAACAGAGAAGTAACAGTAATTCAATAGAGAAAAGATATTTTTCTCAGGAAATGATTCTGGGACAACTGGACATCAACGCTTATAAAAACAAATTTAGGTACACACTGAGAGCCCATGCCTCAGCAAGTACGGTGGAGAGTGATCCAGGATGACTCCCAGCATCACTACACACACATGTACATGAAAAGAAAGAATAAAAAAATGGAAGCAGCTCTGAAAAAGAGACTGCTAANAAATGGAAAAGATAAACCACTGAACAGAAGTAAGGAACACCCAAATGTGACTGGTAAAGGATTGGCATCCAAAATACACAAAGAATGCTTAAAGTCAACAGTAAGATGACAAACTGCNCAATTAAAAGAGAGGCTAATGACCTAAATGGATACACCAAAGAATGTGTGAAAATGGCAAACAAGCCCAGGGAAGCTGNGCAACTTTACATGGAGGTGAGTAATTATGAGTGACAAGAAAGGAGTGCCTCTGCATGCCTGTTAGGGGACAAAAATACAAAGCACTGGCATCATCTAATACTGGCAAGGGCATCGTTATGTGGCACTATTTCTGGGAAGAAATAAACAAACATCTACTCACCTCAGACAAGAAACTGACCACAAACCAAATAACAATANCACCAAAGTCCAAACTGGCAAACTGATAAGGTTATGGGTTTAATTATAGGAGCATGGATGACTCAAAGGAATCTACATCACTGACAGCTCACCCCAGCATAGGTGACAGCTCACAAAAGCTGGAACCCTGGAGCTCCTTACAACTTGCAGGCAGCAAAGAGCAGAAAATGCCTCTCTTCTCCCAGCTTAGAAAACCTTAAGGGAGAAGGTACTTAGTGCATTTGGTAAATATCAGGGACTTCCTGAGACTTGTGAGTTATTTACTTCCTGATTCTTAAGGAGCATGTCTATTGAACTTCCTAAGTCCTCTGAGACAGATATTCAGCCACAGGGACTTCTTCAATGCTGATGGGAATGTAGAATGGTGCAGCCACTCTGAAAGACAGTTTGTCAGGACCTCACAACACTAAGCACCCTCTTACCCACCCTATGATCCAACCTCATACTCCTGGGTATTTACCCAACTAAGTTTAAAATAGATACCTAGACAAAAAGAACCACACAAATAATTACAGGAGTTNTATTCTTGATNGCTAAAACTTAGTCACAACCAAGATGTCTTTTAATAGCTACATAAATAAACAAACTGTNATATGTNTATACAAGGGAAAACTATTCAGTGCTAGAAATAAATGGGCTATCAAGCTGTGAGAAGATAGAAGAGGAACATCAAACTCTGCAAAGCAAAACAAGCCAATGGGAAAGTCTCCATGTTGTTTGATTCCAACTATGTATTATTCTGGACAAGGAGGAACAATGACAGCAATGATATCTGTGGTTGCTAGGGGTTTGGGGGATGGACAGGGAGAATATAGTAGGTTTTAGGGCTGTGAAACTCTCACATATGAAACTGTACTGGTGGATACATGCCAAGACTCATAGGATATACAATACAAAGTGTGACCCTACTGTGAACTATNCACTTTACTTAATGACACTGTAGAACACTGGCTCCTCAACTGGAATAAGTGAGCTAAGTCACAGGTCAGTTTCTCATGCATCCGCTGGGGCTCAGTCACCTCCAGCAGGTTCAGTCCCTGCTAAATTCACTCACGNAGCTGTTGGCAAGATCACATTCCTTGAGGTTATTGGATTGAGGATCTCTGTTTCTTGCCATGTGGGCCTTTCTGTTGGNCAGCTCACACATGAGATTTAGCTTCTGTCTTAGTCAATGTTCTATTGCTGTGAAGAGATGCCGTGACCANGGCAATGCTTACAAAGGGAAGCATTTAATTGGGGCTTGGTTACAGTCAGAGGTTTAGTCCATTATCATCATGATGGCAAGCATGGCNGCATGTAGGCAGGCATGGTGCTGGAGAGGTAGCTAAGGGTTCTACATATGGATCAACAGGCAGCAGGAAGAGGTGGGAGGAAGACAGAGAAAGAGAAAGAGGGAGTGAGGAGAAAGAGACTGGGCCTGGCTTGAGCATTTGAAACTCCAAAACCCATCCCCAGTGACACACCTACTCCAACAAGGTCTCGCCTACTTCCTAATCCCTATAAAGTAGTGCCACTCCCTAATGATCAAGCATTCAAATCTATGAGCCTGTGGAGGCCATTCCTATTCAAACCACCACAGCTTCCATTGGAATAAACAAAAGAAAAAGTAAGAAAGAGAGGTCTAGACAGGTGCCAAGTTCTTTCTGCAGCTCAATCTTGGAAGTGACTCCGAGCAGGATTGTCATTGCTTAGGTCCACTTCACACAGAGGCACAGAAATAATGGTCTTAGGAAAATGCCATCATTTCTGTGCCCCTGTTTNACAGTTACAAAATGAGGAATCACAGTTGTACCTTCATCATCAAGTTTAGAGAGGAAGAAATACACTAACATATAGAAGGCTTAAGATAATTGATGGTGGGGTCATGAGATGGCTAAGTGGGTAACAGTGCTTGCTGTCAAGCCTGCTGACCTAAGTTCTAATCCAGGGACCCACACTGTGGAGGGTGAGAACTGACTCCTGCAAGTTGTCCTCTGACCTCCACATGCACATTGTGGTGTGCAGCTATGCTCACAAATAAATAAACAAACAAGCAAATAAATAAATAAATAAACAAACAAATAAATAAATACTTGGTGATACATGGTAAGTGCTCAGTAAATGCTGTTTTGGTTGCATAATAGACATGGATTTTCTCATTAATTATGGTCTGAATCTGAAGTGTCTTCCATGGGTTCATGTACTCTAGCTGGACTCTAGCTGTTTAGGGAGGCTATGGATTCTTTGGGACACCAGTCCTAGATGGAAGGAGGGCACTAGGNGAAGGCATTTGAAGGTTCTGGCCACCTCTCTGCCCCTTGNGTCANACTGTAAAGATATGCTGCTGTAGTAAACTAAAATCCCTCTGATACCATGAGCCAAAGTAAAANTTCCCTCCCTTTGTTTTCTAAGTTGCTTCTGTCAGGCATTCAGTCACAGGAACATGAAAAGCACAGTGTGTGAGAACCACCTTTCTCTGACCTAACAGAGTATGCGTGGCTCATGGTTGAAAGCGGAGAAGGGCAAGCGGCACGTACTAAGTGTGTCTCTTTATAGGAGCTCTTGTATCGTGAAAGTAAGGAGACCAGTTTCTGGAATGATCTCTATTAGCAAGCTTATTGAAATTTGTTTACATAGCTCAATGTCCCATGGGAGGTTCCTCCCATAATGCATTTGGTAANCCCCCTCTGAAAATACTTCTGTCATCCAGGAGAGAGCCCGTTCCTTCTCAGTCTTTGGTTTTCCTGACTTTACAAACAAACGTTGCAATTTCTTCACACAGTTACCCACACTCCTCTGGGGCCTCTCGAGAACACTGCAAACGGGAGCGGACAGAAGCAAGACAGAGATCTGGGTGGAGACATGAGAAAGTTAAGCAAGATACTAAGATGTGTTTTCTAAAACTTGGCAATTTGCTTATTCCTTGGGCGCCNGCACTGAGTAGCGGTAGCAACTCAGGGATCTTTGGTTTGGATTGGAAGATTCATGTGGGGCATTTACTTATGTGTAGGTGCCTGACAGCTGTCTGCCTGGCTGAGCNGTTCTCCCTTCTCCTCCCCAGCACCCCCCCACCAGGGACTGACTTCTGTTGCCTCGCTGCCTTCCTGTGTATCCTCCTCTGGGCAGCAAGGAGTCCTAAAGACTGACCTTCTCTCANAATCATACTTNCAGGCTTGCCTATCAGGAATGCTCGCTAAGTTCAGATACCCACACCTCACTCTGAAGCACTTGGCTTCATATCGCGTGGTGAAGAATCTAGAATCTATTTTTAACAAGTTCCTCCAGGTAATTCTTAGCACCAGCCAAGTTTGGGAAACACTGTCTTAGAACATTTTCCTTTCATCTTTCCCCTGGTTCTGGGCTGGCGTATAACTGCCTATAGCAGGCATCACTAATTGATCACAGAACCCTTTCCCTCTGCTGAACCTGGTTAAGACCTCCCAGCCTTAACAAGCACTCGAGGCAGCCACCAGTCATCACCTAGAGTTACTACCAGAGGGGAAGCATAATTATTATGTCAGCCTTAGTTAATATGTATTCATGTGAGCTTGGCAGATTCCTGATCTGTTCGTGATATACTCAAGTTGTCCAGGTATAATGACTCTGGGAAATNTTAAATCCATCTGGAACCTTCTGCCTATGACTGACAGCTCCCCAGCAAGACGACTGCAGAGAAAGCCCAAAGGCTTCTATGCTCAACAATTTCCTCCTGTTTCTAGGTAATAGGTCCATCCTGGCTGTAGGGGGGCATAACTATGTCTGCCATTCTTGAGAAGTGTCATGGACAGTGTGGGGTGGGGAAAGTTGTGAGGCTGTATGAGTCTTGGTCAAAGGATAAGTCCCTGACTTGGGTTCAGATCCCTGCAATGACAGCAGATTTGAAACATTTCCTTGACTTCTGAGAATCACAGGACCATACTTTGAATAAGTCCGCTAATACTCATGTTGAAAATTAATCCCCAAATTTATACTTGATTATAGTTAGAAGTAGAGTCCTGAAGAAGTAACTAAGATGAGGCCATCAGCATGGGGTTGATAGCTTCCTAAGAAGAGAGATTTGAGCTGATGCATACCTGCTCTGTCTCACCTTGTGACACTCCACAATGAGGTNTGACACGGGAAGAAGACCTTTGACACCTACCAAATAGATGCACACATGGTATTCTGGGAGTCCTCAGCCTCTGGAACTGTGAGCCGTATAACCTCTAGTCTTTATAAATTTTCCAGTCTCGGGAATTTTGCTATAGCAACTAAAACACACAGTATTACTATTACTTTGCTATCATCCCAAAACGCTAAGGTTTCACCAAGTAACCAGACCAAGACCAGATAAGAGAATAAAAAAAATGCCTGGGAAAACACCAGGGTCTGTGGGATGCAAGCAGGAAACCCAGTTGTTGCAGATACAGGATGTCTACTGAAAGCCAAAAAGAAGCAGGAGAGACAACAGCAGGGGAGGGTTAGCCCTGCCCGGGACACACAGCAAGAGAATGAGTATGGAGCAGACCTCTGATGGGTGGGGACACTCCTGGAAACATCTGCATGGAAGCCTAAACTGCTTGCTTCTGGGGGTCAGTCAGGAGTGGCTGGGCGACATGGTGGGCAGCCTTCTGCTTCATGTGGGAAGATGAGAGGAACAGAATTTGACTAGCCACAGTGTGGCTGGAGAGGGAACAACTGGTTAATCTCACAGAAGAGACCTTTACATGGGTCATTTATAGGAGCCTACCCTGCCCCAGCATCCTACAGACAGTCTCCAGCCCATAACTCATACATGTGAAGCTTCCACAGAGAATTTTAAGACCTCCCTCTGTTAAAGGCCAATCAAGGTCTACCAGATGTTTGAAGAACCTCTCTCAAAAGGATTCAGAAGACTAAAAATAAGTCCAGTAGACCAAAAAAAATCAGAGGAAAATAGAAGCAATGTGGGAAGGAGAAAACAACCGTATAATTAATATCTTCAGAGATAAAGGCGGAACCATTGTATCCTTAACCAGAACATACAATTATTAAAGAGGAAACATTCAACAGAGTTCTTGAAAATTAAAAATATTGTAGCAGAAATAAACAACTCAATGGGATGGCTGTAAAACTAAGAGGCAAGAGTCTTCAGAGAGAAGCCAATGACTTCGGAGATAAAAGTCAGGGAAAATGGAGGAATGGCAGATGCTCCAGGAAGTGAGAACAAGAGGGTGGGATTACTGAAGCAGTAAGTCAGCACTTGAGCTTCTAGGGTGAAAGCATCACTTGGTGCCGCAACAGTGGATGGAAACAGCTTCTGCTCGTGNTGTCCCAAAGGCAGGGACCGAAACAGCACCGGGCTCCTCACCCTCAGCCCTGAATCATGGAAATAAGGAAATAATGCAGAACCACTTAGGCAGCCACTCTACGCTTTAATATTCAGTCAGACCATCAACCAAGTGTACGGCTTTAACAGAGAAGCAGCCCCCCAACACAAGCTCAAAAATACTGCCCGCTGTAAGCCCTTACTCAGAAAACTACTGAAGGNTGTTCGCTGCCATTGCGAGAGGGTAAATCAAAAAAGAGAACACCCAAGATGCAGGAAACAAATAATTTAATTCAGGAGCCATCTATGGGAATTCCCCATTCGATAGTCCAGGGATGATCCAGGATGACAGATGAGTGGCAGGCCAGGGTAGAGCAGGAGGACCAAGGAAAGAATTACGCCACNACATAATTCAATACATGCCAACATATTTAAAAGAAAATTATAATTCTGTCAGAGAACTTGGGATGAAATAGTGATCCCTACATAGAAAACCAAATAAGTGACAAATCACGACACTCATAAGCCAGCACAACTGTAAAATAAAGGAAATGCAAGCAGAGGGCACCATTAATAACTCAGCCTAAAAATAATGCAATCATAATAGTGTTGGTGCTAAATACTGACATTACCTCCAAAATGTACCATCATATCAGGAGGGTGGGTAAAGTACATTTGTGAGAAATAAAGTCATGTCTTACATAGAATTGGGTTAATAAATGATAAGTAGGTTTTAAAGACAGTAAAATATACAAGTTATTCACAAACGTAGAATTCATAACTGGAGAAAATATCTAAAGAAGGAAGAAATCATAGCTTTGGGGAGGAACAAACAGAAGAAGGGAAGAACACTGCCATCTCTTCCAAGTCTCATGAAATATTTGTAGATTCAGAACATGAAACTTAAAATGGAGCACATACAAGGTGATCAAGTGGGTCAACGTAAAATTTCTTCATTATGGTAATGTTGTTATGGGTGTTGAGGGGAGGGGTTTTAATTCTTAGGAGATGCATGATGAAGCATTTACTGGTAAAGTGACTCCGTGTTCATAATATAGTTTTAAGTCATTCATCAGAAAATGATGAGAGAGGTGGTAAATACGTGATTGACAGATCAGCATATAGATGATAGATAGATAGATAGATGGTTGATTGATGATAGATAGATGATATGTAAATAATAGAGAAATAGGTAGATAGATGATAGGCAAAGATAGATGATAGATTGATGGTTGGTTGTTGGCAGTAGGTAGATTATAGATACATAAAAGGTGATAGATAGTAGATAGATAGATAGATAGATAGATAGATAG
>LZPO01107907.1:315706-338136 GCA_001675575.1 Neotoma lepida
AAAAAAGAAAAGGAAAACCAACGCCCAAGCTCTTGATCATCACCAGGTACTTTCAGTTCTACAAATTATATGTGGTAACAAACCCTCTTCCCCAAACATAGTTTTGCTGATAAATGCTAACAATTGCCATGGTTGATGTTGGGTTTTAATATATATATATATATATATGTATATATATATATATATATATATGTTCAATACATGCATATTCAACAGGTATAGTCAACCTGGCCCCTCCCCCTAGATATTTTTAGACAAGTTCCCAAATAGCCCAAGTTGACCTCAAACTTGCTATGTAGCCATATATGACCCTGAACTCTTGATCCCGTACCTCCAAATACTAGGATTACAGGCATGAACCACCACACCCAGTTCAAATTTGCCCTTTTGAGTTCTTATCCCTCAGAGTCTTCCTCAAGCAGGCTGGAACAGATCCAGGGAAAATGCAATGTAGGGCAATATACATGATCACTCCCAGAATGCTCTGCATTCAGGATGGTACAAGCTGACTCAAGAGCAGTTTGTCTCCATCTCCAGTGATGCTACACAGGCCTGTGTTTAAAGTAACATTTCTAAATAAACAATGACTACTCTGTGACAGTAAAACAAAGACACTAAACTTCAACAACTCCAATTCTGTCACTGTGAGGATACATANNATTTCTATTTGTGCATGCATTTTCAAAACAGTGTAGCAGGACCCAAACAGCAACGCACTATCTTTTGTTTGTGAGGCACAAATTTTAATTCATACACAAAGTCTCTCAGTGGGCTAGAATAATACCTTAAGCACAAAAAAAACCTCAATTTTTAAATGTCGCTTACTTTGAAATGAAGGAAGGAGACAAAAATTAGAAATTACAGCATCCTCATTTGTGATTGTCACAGACCACTAAGTAGATTAACATCTTCACATGATAGGGTCACATGACTAATCATTCTAAACTATGAATCACTTATAGTTAAAATCTTTGTTCTATGTCTTATTTGCTTTCTATGCATTTTTCCAGGGTGCTAATATGTAAGAGCCAATGAGAAGAGCACTTCATTGAGTTTCTTTCCTGATTGTTATCAGTATTAGTATTGTTGGTTTTGTTTCACGAGCAGGATTGAAAATCGTTTCATTTGGCTGAGGTCAAAACTTTCCCNTTGGGCTGGACAGACACCCACAAGCCCTGGTCCCACTCCTTGACAAGAACTTATATTTTGAATGGGTGGTAACTTTTTGTTAATTGAATGTGGGGTATTTCAAAAAAAAAAACACAAATAAATTCAGGCTAACTCCATGATATCTGGTCTGAGCAGGCAAGGAAAACAAAAAAAGAAAGAACCGGCCATGAACTGTGATACAGAAAACAAAGAAAAGCAAGTTTTAAAGGGGAAGGAATTCAAGAGTTTGATGTGGGATATGTCCAAATNAAGCTGCTCATTAGCCATCCAATTGGAGAGACTAGGTTAAGAGGCCAACATCGAACATCTGTAGCTCAAAGAACCATAAATTTTGGAGTTGTCAACATTTTTTACTTGTCTATATGTGTACGGGTATGAAGTGAACAAGTATGACCTGCGTGCCTTTGTGTGCCCATGGGTATGTGAGTCCTGGTTCATGCATTCCAGGGTGTGTGTATATGGAGGTCAGAGGANACCGCAGGTATCTATCCTTACCTTCCATCCTACTCNACACATNGTCTCTTATTGTTCTCTACTGCATACACCAGGCCATCTGGTTTTTGAGCTTCCAGGGATTCTCCTGTCCCACCACAGGAGTGATGACAGACACGAGCCACCGCATCTGGCTGTGTGTGGGCTCTGGGAATCTAAACTTAGGCGCTCATGTTTGCAGGTCAAGGATTTTTCCTACTGAGCCATCTCTTCAGTACGTGGATGCTACTTAAAGTGATACTTGGGAAGAGATCACATAGGGAATTAGTGTAAAGAGAAATGAAAAGAGAGACATAAGGTCACGAGGGAAAGAGACTCTAGATAACTGATAAAGAAGATTCTAGTGGGAAGAAAGTAAGAGGTTGACGAGCCAGAAGGAAAGCAAAACCAACATAATCCCTTTGGCTAAAGACACAAATACTAGCCTCCTCATTTGATTTCTCTACATGAGTGTCTAATGAGCACCCTGATTTTAATACAACCCTCATTTGAGGACAGTGCATATGATGGGAAGTAGCAAACACAGCTGGGAAGTCCTAAGTGTTCCAAGGAAACCACNGTTTGGNGGGTTTTTGTTTGTTTGTTTGTTTGTTTGTTTTGAATTGACGGTTAGCAGAGGTCCCTGGTCTCAATTTATATTTCTCCAATGGCAGACAGAATGATCTTTCTAAAACTTTAATTATTTTTATTATTATTGTCGTTGTTGTTATTGGTGTGTGGAGGGGGTGTCGGTGCCAAGGAGCATGTGTGGAGGTCAGAAGACAACTTTGTGGAGGAAGTTCTCTCTTTGCTCTTTTCATGGCTTCCAGGGGTCAAACTCACATTGTCAGCACAGCTCACTTTGGCCAAAGCTATTTCATGGAGAGACGTAAGTGGACAAGAGCCTGACCAGAGTGAGCCCAGAACTGGAAAGAAGAGGACNGTGCCAGACACAGCGAGCCTGTAAGTCATGAGAAGGTTTGCTGGGAAGGGCAGCAAGAAAATGAGATGGAGAACTAAAGAAAGATGGAAAGTCAAGGTCAGTTTCTGGCAACTAAAAAGGGGATTGACTTGAACACGGGGCACTGACGTCCAAGCACGGGACTCTGGCTTGACTTAGCCTGCACAGGGANTTCGGAGCGCGAGCTGTTGCCAACTTCAGGCGCAGGATGGAGTGTGAATGCCAGGCATCAAGAAGCATCCTCATCTCCCGGCTTCCCATTCCCAGCAGGGCTCTGAGAACATCCTCCTTGCCAGAGGGACTCAGAGCTACTTGGAGCAACTCTGCAGTTGTGACAATAGCCGGAGCCACCCTCATCCCTCATTCCCCTTTGTGATCAGGGCAGGGAAAACCCCCCTCAAAAGGCATGTGTAATTGATAAAGTGAAGTAATGTGGGAGAATTGCTATCTGGGGAGAGAATAATTTTGTTATTCTGTGGCTCCCCTAGCAGCCCAGTGTGTATGCAGACAGGAAGCTGTTGCAAACACAATCTCAGCTACTCCCTCAAGAATTGACAAAGTGCAGGACCAGCCTTAGCGATTTTCAGCAAACATTGGCAGTTGGGAAAAACATCTGGTGATTTCTCTTAGGGAGATTCAGGAGAAGGGACACTGGAGTTGACACAAGGGTCAGGGCCCCTTGATATATGGGGCTGTTGCTCGTTGCTAATGCTGGCTACTTTGCATACATTTTTATCATTCATTTCCCACCACCACCACCCAGATTCTATGCCTGGGGTGTAATTATCCTCCTCTTGCAGATGTGGTTCTGAAGTGAAGGATTGCCAGTGATGTTTAACATTGATGGAACATGTGGTGAAGGGCGCAGGCATCGGGCTAATGCATTGTCTGATTGTATCAAGCCACGTAGCAATTTGCCGGGGAAGCTCTGTTATCATCTCCATTTTACAAATTAGCCAATGGAGACACAACCAGGCAGGTCCAAGGTCACACAGGCAGCATCAGAGTTCTGTGGCTCCTGAATGGCACAGCTTGCATTTAAGCCCGGATAGCTCTGACTTCAAAATTTAGTTTTTCTAATTGTATAGATANTCGTTGATATAGATAGACCTTGGGGCTGCTTAATTTTGATGTGTGTGTTTATTTGCAAGTTCTTTATAATAAAGTTTTAATAATAATAAAAATTTAGGCTTCCAGTTAGGTTTGGTGGTGCACACTTTTAAACCCAGCACTGAGAAGGCAGAGGCAGGCTGATGTCTATGAGTTCAAGGACAGCCTGGTCTACATAACAAGCTCCACATCAGACCAGGCAAGGCTACATATGGTGAGATTCTGTCTCTAAAAAAAGAGGAAAAAATGGGATCTTTTATTATACTGTGTTACCTTTGGCCACTTCTTCCTGCCTCACTGTTTTCCCCACATCCAGCTGACCCTAAGAAACCTAAAGCATGGGAGCTGTGTACAGACCTCTTCTTTCCTGCCTCCTGAAGCTTCAGGTATCATTTCCATCTCTGGTGTGGCTATAGGCGGGTGACAACAGCTGTGCCCACCCCAAGGAACCGCAGAATATAAGTGTATTTCACGTCACCAATATGAACATATCCTGCACCTCCGAAGTCACCCTTACCTTAGGCTCATTGGGGGAATGATTGTACATGCAGCATTAATAGACAGAAAGAACGTTAATTGTTTGGGCCATCAAATGCAAGTCAGTAAGACATGTCACTTTACCTACTCCACCATCCTCCTCAGTCTGGCAAACCAGATCTTTGGATCTCAGTTCTGCAAATAAAGCAATTCTGATGCCAGCCTAGGTTAATATAAACCAGTGTGTGTCCACGCGGCATAGAGAACACAGCTGGCTTCTTGCTCACTCGTGTGTGCGCACACACATGGATTCATTTATATGCATCTTGATAGAACCTCTTCTAACGTGCTTTCTATTGCATTGGTTTTGGAAAAAAAAAAAAACTTGAGGAAGAAAAGGTTTATTTGGTTTATGGGTCCCAATCTCAGTCCAGCACCAAGGGAAGTCAGGGTAGGAACTCAGGGTAGGAACCCGAAGGCAGGAATTGGAGCAGAGGTCATGGAGGATGCTGCTTAGGGAGGGGGGCACTGTCTTCCTACATAAATCATAAGTCAAGAAAATGCCCCACAGGGTTTTCTACAGACTAATCTGATAGANGCATCTTCTCAGTTGAGGTTCCCTCTTTCCAGATGACCCTAGCTTGTNTCAAGTTGACAAAAATCTAAGCAATGCAGGACCATAACAGCGTCTGAGGATGTATGTGCCTCACGATAGCATCAGATGAAAGAGGATGTCTCTGATCATGTGTATCAGCTGCCTTTATCCAGTCCTCTTAAATGGTGCTATCTTTTCTCCCAAATTCTCTTCTCCACTGTGGCACCACTTGGCTTTTTGTCTCTTCTGGTCCCACTACTATCCTCCCCCCACTATTGAGAGTAACTTAGCTCTGCTCCAAGATTCACACACCTTACTCAATCTCTCCGCTCAGCCAGACAGAAGTCCTGCTATTAATGGCACCTCCCCTCTTTAGAAGGCAGTTTAGCTACAATCTATTTTCCTTAAGGATAACCCCGGGGGGTTCTCCCAATCCCCAACCCAAGNCATTTATCAAAGCGGCTCTTCCAAGCACATCTATCATTTGGTCCAAGGATCTTTCANTCCGGCTGCTTAGAGGAGACCATGAAAGATCACACTTCTTCTTCAGAGATACAGAATCCATACATAAAGTCAAGGCGGGGTTCCCCTTCATCCAGCCATGCCGCCNGGATGTGGTTTACAGAGGAAGGAAATTCATGCCTGGNGAGCACCTGGGTTTGCCCAGCCTAAAGCATGACACTGTCATACATGACACTGTCTTGTTTCATCCTCTGAGTACCATTCTCAGGCTTAGATAAAGAGACCGCAGATCAGGAAGGGCAAGCAACTTCTCCAAGGTCACAAGTAGTTAGACACAGAACCAGGGCNCNAACCCTGCTGGCTCAGGAGTCCATGCTTTTCCAGTACTCCAGGATTCTTCTGCTCCTTCTGTCTAAATGCACTGAATTGGCATTGCAATGACAGACCTCAAAAGTCTACAGAAAATGTGAGCCAGGCTTGGGTGGGGGTTAAGAAGGGAATGCATCACGTCATGTCAGAGCTAAAGGGGGCCTTAGATTATTGTATCGACCTCATTTGGCAGATAGGGAAACTGGGGTCCAGAGAAAGAAAGTGGTTTCCCTGGGCCAAGAGTGGTTTCCCTAGAACCAAGTCAGAGTAAATCTCTGATGTGACTGGATTCTTTCACCCCGCCTACCCACTGTCCCACAAACNACAGGAGTGCTATTTTAATATTGATTTGCATATAAACCTAGCCTCTTCCAGAACTTGCGAATAACTTTTCATCCATCCCAACCAGGGGAAACTGCCAGAAGGGTTCATCCCCAGCAGCCCCTACACTCAGCACTCAATGACTAGAAGTCCTCACCTGAAAAGTCACAGCTGTCCCCAGCAGCCCCTACACTCAGCACTCAATGACTAGAAGTCCTCACCTGAAAAGTCACAGCTGTCGCAGCTTTGATGCCTCTGCCAGCTGAGGGTCCTGGCTGGTACGATGGATGCTGCTAAGTCTTCTGTACGGAGATGCAGGGATAGAGTATTTCCATCCGGGCATTCGAGTCATTCACACAGGATGGCGCAGGCCTCTGGCTTCTGAGAGCTGGGCTAGCGGTGAGATAGATCTTCCAACAAGCCAACTTTGGAGGCAGCCCTGGCCTCTCCATCTCTGGTGCAGTGCAGCACTCACAGAAACCCAAGACCAAGTGCAAAAAAAAAAAAAAAAATGCCTTTGGCTCAATATGTAAAATTTCTCCAGCAATAAATTTAAGCAGTTCCATTTGGGGCTCTCACAATTTCCTCCACTCAGACAAACTGCTTTTTATTTCAAACGTTCCTGAAGGAAATTGGCCAATTGCTTACTTCGACTGTCAGGGCCATTATGCTAAGCCTGGCAGCAGGACCCAAATACAACCTGGGGGTTTCTTGGACTCAGGTTCTTGTAAAACTGGCCCCTTTAACAGGGGTCCCTCCCAAATGGCCTGCAGACCTTAACTCCTTGTGAATGCCTCAGAGTACTTGTAGACCAGAACAGAAGCAAACAGGGTCAGGCCAGGTCTCCAGCAAATTGGCAACCTAACATCTGGCTGAGTACTACAGATTGGCGATTGTGTCGTCCATCCACAGGGGTGAGGTGACGTCCTAACAGCCTGGGATAGCTCAAGCGGTCAAATAGACCAACCAGAGGGAGCAAAAAGAGACATCAGAGTCCAAAGGGTCTGGTCACAGCCATGGATCCCCTGTTTATGGGGCCTTTCTCTGTGCAGGTGTGGTGCTGGGTACTTTATGTGGAAACTACACTAAATTAAAACCTTGCTGTCTCTTTGGACCCATGTCTGATATACTATAAGCACTTGACAAGTGTTAGCAACTGCTGTTGATGTCATCACTGTTAACAAAGGCCTTCCAGTCAACTCCAAGCCAACTCTCACTCCACGCAACCTGATTTACAAGTTCCTACAGCACTCTTTTAACAGAGGTACACTTACTGTACACTTTGAACATTTGTATCATCCTCAGCTGGGGACGGAATCTGTCAATCCTGTGATCTCTGACCCAGATGAGTGATGCTCTCTGGGTAAACTGAGCTCCCAGAGAGCCCTGGAAGCCTGGTGGGAAAGTGGCTCATGTCCAGCCCCCTGTGCTGATAGAAGTGTTTCTCCACCTTCGACCACAGTGGGAGAGGTTGCCCATGATGCTTCAGGAGAGAGGAAGAAGGGATTTCTTTCTTTTGGTGAGCAGCTCCTGACTCCAGCATCACCATGACAACATCTGGAAGGCATCCCTGGCCAGAAGCCGAGGCCCAGCAGCCTCTTTGTTCCTGCAGTGGAACTGAGTGACTGTCTCAGGTGACAGGTTCCAAGAAGCTTTCTCCTAGCTGAGCAAGAGGGAGCAGGCAAGGGCTTCATGAGCAAATCACACACACACACACACATATACATATATATATAATAAATATCCATACACGCATACAAACACACACATACATACATACACACATCACACACACCACAACATAACATAAACACACATATACATGTACATATACACATATACATACATATATACATATATACATACACACACAGTCACACAAACACACACAGGCCAAGGGCTTGGCCTAAAAACACAGAAAGTTAGAAACTGATTCTTGGTGACTAAGTCCATTTGAAATGTGCCTTGTTCAGAGCAGCTGGTCCCATTCCTCATCATATCNGACCCTGAAGAACATCTGCTTTTTCCTTCTTCACAGATTCTAGCAGCCTCCAGGATGGGTCTTGCCATGATCCATCAATTGATCCAAATAGATCACAGTCACCCGAATACGCTGCAAGTGTCATCTCCCAGCACTGCGGCCAGACATTGGCAACACACTCCCCATTTAAAGAAGAAAGCACCCTGAATGTCCCAGAAAACAGACTTTAAGGCCAGAGAGAACACCAGAGTCTGTTGATGCTGGTGTCCAAGGAAAGAGAGAGCAAATAGAAGAAGGATGGGTTAATGAAATCTAGCCCAAAGCCTCAGAGACACGGTAGCACTGTCACATGTGCTGTGCTGTGGAAGACACTCACTCACACAGCTCCCCTCAAGGCCGTGCTTGAAANGGGGCCTTGTTAAGCCAACTTTGGGGTGGTGCCCAAGGCACATGTAGCTCAGTGATAGAGTGCTTCCTGGGGTTTAAGCCCCATTTCCACCTCCCCACCCCACACTGAGGGAAAAGAACAAACAGGTGCTTTGCTGCCTTCTAAGGGGACTCAGTCCTGTTACATAAAGTGTTGTTTTCCTGAGGGGGTATCCAACTGAGGGAGGGACCTGAACTACTTCTAACAGGAGAAAAGAAACCAGAACTTCTCAGCCCATCTTGTTTCTTCCTTATCAGACTGCCTAGGAGTCAGGGTCACATTCACATTTAATCTGAGAGTCTCGGGGGTGGGGGGGAGGGGGTGTAATCCTTTTTCTAAGTTAAAGTGGCTTTGGTTTAGTTCCCGATTAATGCACTTCCAATGGTTTGGACTCAGGGCGATACTACGGCCCCNTCACAGAGGCCTGATGATCTCATGACTGACAATCTGGAGCATGAAGAGATTCCAAGCCACTGGCCATAGGGAGAAAGAATGAGCTGATTTTGCAGGAAGTGAGCTTCCCCTCCCCCATAGATGTGGTTCAAGCAAAAACTAGGTAACACGGAGGAGTACATTGTAGAGGAATCAAGGATTTCCCACCCCCATCCTGAGCCCATGACCCTGTGCTGNCTTTTGCTCTGTCTACATAGGACGGCCTCATCACACCATAGCTTTTATGCCCTTTCTACTTTAAGGATCCATTTCTATGGCAGAAAATAGCGTATCAAACCACAACAAGATGGCCTTCTTCCATCTCCCTGTGTGAGGCACCTTCCAGCAGCAGGCAACACCACCCTTGTTCTGCCTGCTCTAAATACAGACAGAGTTTTGTCCCAGGAAGAGCACTTCTGTGTTTATAAGGAAGCTTGTGGGGCTGGAAAGATTCCGTGGTTGAGAGCATGTACTGCCCTTTCAGAAAACCTGAGTTTGGTTCCCAGCACCTATGTTGGATGGCTCAGAACCAAGCCTTCCTTATCTCTGAACTGTTCCCATGGTGCACCAGGGTGGCCCTCAGGCAGTCACATTGGAAGAATGGGACTTCATCTCACTAAGCACATGTGACCCAGGTGAGCCAATCTGTTTGAATGGGGGACGAGGCTTGGAGTTGAAAATGAGTCTCACTAACAGCAGTGCTTTGGGGTCAAGCAGTAGCAGCAGCCATAACAATCCCCAGAGAAAATGTTAGGAATGCAGATCTTGCTGGAGGTTGGGTCCTGGGCAGTCCCATCTCCATCTTCATCCCCACTGATGCTGGTGCTATCTAAAGTCGGAGACACTTTGCCCTGTTGGGAAGCTCTTCCATGAGCTGTCACCACTGTCTTTCCCTCTGAGGCTGCTCAACTACTTCTTTGAATTCTATGAGACACCCAAATATATTTTCTTTTCTTTTTTTTTTAAGATTTATTTATTTTAAGTATACAGTGTTCTGTCTGCATGTATGCCTGCAGGCCAGAAGAGGGCGCCATCTCTCATTANCACCTGGTTGCTGGGAATTGAACTCAGGACCTCTTGAAGAGCAGCTATTGCTCTTAACCGCTGAGCCATCTCTTCAGCCCCCAAATATATTTTCAATAAATCAAACTAATTTCTCCTTAAGATACTTCAAATTGGTTTCTATGACTTGCCACCAGGAGAATCCTAACTACAGCCAGTTGAGCCTGAGATAACACAAGTAGATGGCTCTGTTCCCAAGTCACCATCACCACCTCCCAAAGCAAAGAAAGCTTCACCACCAGCCCACCTCNCGCTGCTCTGGGGAGAATGCCCCACTCCCTCCTGTNNTTTNCTCACCCACNTGTCATTAGANTTGTCTTTCATGAACTTGTNTTCTCAGCTGACTTTTAAAATTTCTAAGTAAAAATCAAGCATATTTATGGGATACAGAGGGATTTTTTTTTTAAGACAGGCTCNTGTGCATCCTAAACTTGCCTAGAACTCCATATAGACATACACAGCCAAGGAGGCCTTGAACTTTGATCTCTGGCCTCTATCCCTGGAGTGCTGGGATTACAGTTGTGTGCCAACATGGTCAGTTCATACAGTGCTGGAGAATGAACCCAAGGCTTTGAGCATGCTGGGCAAACATTCTCCCACTGCCCAGCCCCCCAATGGGATGTGTTGATATGCNTATATAAAAGGATTGAATTGGGCTAATTACTATGTCCGCTTCGTTACAGACATCATTTCTTTGTGGTGACAATACTTAAAGTTTACTCTTTGATGGATTTGGATATACACAAAAATCTTAGCATTATGTAGTTGCCATCCTGGATGAGAAGCCTCAGAACTCATTGCCCTGCTCACAGGAATTCATCACAGGTGAATTTCTAAATGGTCTTGTTAAATAAAAACACAGGGCCAGAAATAGGGTGAAAATCTGACAGAGATCAGAGGAATTAGGAACAGCCGCCCGTCTCACCTTACCAACACCGCTGCTTCCAAAAGAGTGTGTGACTTCCTATATCTCCACGTCTATATCCCTTTTTTGTTCTGTTCTCCCATTGGCTCTCTCAGCCTAGCTACATCACTTCCTGTCTCTCTGTATAGACCTCCAGAATTCTATGGCTGATGTTGGGACTGAAGGTGTGTGTCTCCACACTTGACTCTTTNTAGTGTGACCTGGAACTCACAGAGATCCAGACAGACCCTGCCTGCTAGGTAATAGGATTAAGGGCGTGTGCTAACATTGCAAGGCTAGCGGCTGACCTTGTTCCTCTGATCCTCAGATAAATTTTATTGGGAGACATAGATAAAATACCACCACATGAGTCCCTTGTGACTAGAGTTTCCCATTTCTTCATCTTTACCATCTCAGCTTGGAATCTGGCAGGTCACCATAACACCTTGATTTTTTTTTTTCCTATAGTCTCTTTCCTCCCAGTCTGTGCCTCTGTTCCCCAGGGTGGAAGCAGCCCCCATTTGCTCCCAAGGAAGCATTTCTCTTCCTTTGCACAGAGGAAGCTAGGAGCTTCTAACAGTAGCATTCAGGATCATAGACTTGTAAGATCCAACTTCAGACTCCAGCCTGNTCTGCCTGCTTCCAGGTCCCCTGAGCAGTGTCTGTGTTATCCCATTGCCCCTGTAAACCTCTTCCTCAAATTCTTCTTTCCTGCCCCTGAGTGAGGAGGGAGAGCTAAGCAGAGGGCCTCTCCTACCCTGCCATCTGAGGACTGTGCTCAGCAAGCAACAGATTTTATCCCTCATTTTATCTGTCACATACACCTTTCCTGTCAGCTGTGTGTCTATGCATGTTCATGTATCTCTGTTTTTGTGTGTCTATGTGTGCATGTGTGTGTTAACAATTTCAGCTCCCAAGAGACACTCATAAGTCCATTTATCTGCCAGAGCAAACCAATAAACACACACACACACACACACACACACACACACACACACAAAATAGCAAGGCTAATTTGTAATCCCCAGGTCATGTTTGACCAGACAGCAGAGTGACTTGGTGCTTCACGTAATCATTTTGCTCTGATTTGTGTGTTCTTTCAAGAGAACCCCAGTCCTCTTACTATAAAAAGTCTACCGGGAAAGGTAACCCCCTCTTTTAAGCCCTCTACTAGAGAAGCCCTTGGCAGCCAAGCATCAACATTGCATTAACCTTGTGCAGACTTGAGGGGCTCTGAGCTTCTCAAGTCACACACAGTGTGCATCAGGCAGCGACCCCTTCTCTGATGTCCTCATGTTATCATGGTGGCTCCTGTCCTGTCCTGAACTGCCGTGAGGCAGATGAGCTTCACTCATCCTGCTCCTCTCTAGTCCTGTACTCGATTTTTCTGTTCTTTTGATTTTTGTCATTTTGTCTCATTTCATTCGGCTGATTACTGTCGATGGCATGGGCACAGCATTTTTTTTTTTCATGTTGTTTGATTTACTCCTTTACAATCATGCTACTGTCTGGAAAAATTACCCCATTTTCACTTGCAACATCCATTTTCTCACCACTTCCAATTTTTGCAATTATTATTCCACTTTGGTTTCCATCGTAACCATATGTCTCTTCAAGGCAGCATTTCCAACATGCTAGCTGCCTCTGCACTTATTGGTCATAATGATAACATTTAGAAAACACCTTCTATCTGAGCACAAACACAGCAAACACACTCTAACAAATCAAGTGACAACCAAGTAGAGCCGCTGGTGCCCTCTGTCAGTGGCAGGAAGAGTTGAAGCTGTTTTACTAGAGAATGAGAGTGGGCAAACTTCTATTTGTAAATAAAGTTTTATTGGCACACTGCTGTGCCTCTTCATTTAGNTTCTATAGACGTTTTTGAACTGCGCTGATGGTGGACTGTTTCTGATGGAAACCGTCATGGTTAATCTTCATTATCAATGTCACTAGATTTAGAGTCATCTGAATTGGTGTTTGTGGTGAATCATGCCTCTTGTGAGGGTGTTTGTAGAGCATGGAAGACTCACCCTGAAAGTGAAAGGCATCGTCCCGTGGCCTAGGGGCTCAATGGAATGAAAANGTTAAACAGTAACCATCAGCATTCCCCTTTTCTAGTCTTCCAGGTTGGTCATGTGGTGAGCAGTCTTCCCCACCACCATCCTGACACCATGATGTTCTGCTCAGGCACATGAAGCCAAGTAACCATGGATAGACCCCTTTGGAAACCATAAACCAAAATAAACCCTCTGCCCTTTACTTCGTTTCTGACAAGAATTTTGTCACAGGAACATGAAAAAAAGTAATCAATATACCCTACTGTGTGGTCCTTAAAGTATAACCTACAGCTGTCCCCTGTACCCACCAGGGTGCAGTTCTAGGTTCTCCCCCACAGACATCAAAACTCATGGTTAGTCANGAGTCTTTCACAAAATGACTTNAAATTNTCGATTAGCCTACACAGATCTTTCCATGTACATCATCTCCAGGTTACTTACAACAGCTAACAGGATGCANACGCTGTGTAATTAGTTTTTAAAGTACATCATTTAGGGAATGGCCATGAGACAAAACTGTTTGCCCGTATTTTAGTACAAACACAATTTTTTAAAGTATTTCTGTCCGGAATTGGTTGGCTCTGTGGATACATATGGAATCTATTGGTACAGAGATCTAACTGTATTTATGATCTTATTTTTTACAAAATTTCCAAACCCCTATTCTGGAACATTTATAAAAATTTATAAGTTTGGGACTAAAGCAATAGTACTGTGGTGGTTAAGAGCACATGCTACTCTTGCAAAGGTTCCTGACACTGACATGGAATGGCTCACAAACATCTATAACTTCTACTTCAGGAAATCTAACACCCTCTTCTGGCCTCCTTGGGAACTGCACTCACGTGTACAGACACACATATACAAAAAAATAAAACAAATACCATTTAAAAGAAAGAAAATTAATAAATTTATAGTTTTCAAGTCAAGGAATATGAACTTGAGTCCATAGTCAAAAGNCAGGTGCTTGTGAAACTCACTTACATGAGATCTGAAAGGCTTTTGAGATAATTCACCCTGAGTAAAGACCTAACCCAGTCAGGAAGTTACACTCATGGAAGGAAAACTCTTATTATTACAGCTAGTGGTAACTCCAATTCATCCTTAGCTATTTCCAAAGATTAATGTCTGGATCTTAGAAATGAGAAAGCTATTGCCTCAATATTGCTGCATAACAATCATCCCCAAAATCAATGGCATACATCCTTAAGCATTTATTCTCAACTTCAGCATCTCTGGGACTCCTTGGAGACTGATTCAAGCCACAGGACTTTGTTGTCTGANTCCCTCCCCTGTGTCTTCATTCTTCCAGGACAGTAACCTACCCGTGGCCCATGTCCTGCAGAAAGTAGCAAAACCCTAAGTCCAACTGCTTATGCCTATGTCAAGATTCTTTTTGCTTTACACCCTCTAACTTCTCACTGATCAAACCAAGTCACAAAGCCAAGCCCAATATCAATGTTTCCTTCTAGTGAGGCATGAACAGGATTATTTGCCTAAATAAAAAGATGCCTGTGGTGGCCACCATAGGTTCATATATTTGAATGCTTAGGGAGTGGCACTATTTGAAAGGATTAGGAGGTGTAGCCCTGTTGGAGGAAGTGTGTCACCGGGAATAGATTTTTGAGGTTTCAAAAGCCCAAGCCAGCCCTGGTGGCTCTCTCTCCTTCCTGCTGCCTGTGGATCCAGACGTAGAACTCTCAGCTACTTCTTCAGCACAGTGTCTGCCTGTNTGCTACCATTATCCCCACTGTGATGACAACGGACTAAACTTCTGAAACTACAAGCAAGCCCCAGTTAAACACTTTCCTTAATAAAAGTTGCCATGGTCAAGGTGTCCATTCATAGCAATAGAATACTGANTAAGACAATGCCTAAGTAGGCTGGAAGGCCTGTTTCATCAAACCCTATAGAACTTTGAGGTGCCTCTAAGANAGTGAAAACAAGGGAGAAAGCCTTTCTCCTCTTCTCTCTACCATCACCACAGATGCTCTTCAGCCTTTGGGCTCTGTCTCCTGAGATGACGANAGTACCANAGCCCAGTGCTATAACAGCAAAATAATGGTGTGGGCTGGTGGAGAGGCTAGCCCTGGCAGACCAGCAGCAGAGCTCTGCCCTTGAACACAAAGAGAGCAGGCCTTCAATGCCCAGTACAGAGGCAATGTCAGAAGTTTCCAGTACCTGCAGAGCATGCACGGTGTCTGCAGGGGCCTGTCATACCCAGNGGAGCAGCAGAACCCCTGGAGGAGAACATGGTACCCAGAGAAACATCTGGGGTTTCTCACAAGCTCCACCAGATTATTTTTTTGGGTGGGAGAGGAGGCACAGGCAGTGAAACTTGAGTCATCCCTTTTACATGTGATCTCATGGCTGTCCTTGGACTGATGGGGTCCGAAGATATTCAGATTATACAAGCAGGAGTTTCTAACCCTGAATCACGCACCCTTGAGAGCAGGCTTCCTTAAATACACACAGAGACACACGCCTGAAAAGGAAGCAGGAGCCATAGCTTCTAGCCCTCCCTTCCTTTCTCCTCCTCCNGATCCATCAAGCAGAGATTCTTACTTGTGCTAGCCCAGACCAATGAACTGAAACCAATCCTGGACCCAGCGACAGAGCAGCCTGATTTCACAAGTCTCTGGAGAGATGCCCTGGAAAGGCTCCGCCCTCCTCTCCATCTGGCCAGCCCAATCAGCCCTATAACTGGAGATCAGTAAGCAATAAGTAAACTCAGCCCTAATGGCTGCTAATGGTAGGCTTAAGTACTCATTACCCAAAGAACCCCTGGGGTTGGCTCACTTACTGTATTGAGTGATCCTGCGGACCCACAAAGCAGCTCCTCCTAATGAGAAGATCGACTAAATGCTGAACCTGAGCCCAAGAAGTAACTGGGGAGAGGAAAGAGCCNGCCAAGGCCNGCTGTGGGAGCCTCCTCGTGAAGTGCCCCGATAGCACCAGTTGCATGAGGCTGAAGGGTTAAAGGTTCTGTTACTAGTTGGTAGTTGAGGCTTCCAAGGCNACCTTGCCTTTCACCTCTGTCCTAGCTCAGTCATCATTCCCCTTGACGGCATATGCCTACCAAGAGCTGCTTTGCCTCTAGACTTCATTCTATCGCTATTCATCTGGTCTCCAGCTCTGTCCTACCTACCTCCTACCACCTCTGCCTTTTCTATAACATTTTCTGTCCCAGCAACAACCATGCAATCCTCCTGTGTTTGAGTCAGAAACCTAGAAGTCCTTCTAAATACATTTCTCCCCCAACCCCTTTCATAATAATCTATNACCAAACTTACTGATTTTTCCTTCTATACATCTCTTAAAAGCTCAGCCTGCTCCATCTTCCAGTGTCTCATCATGCTCTGCATGGATCACTTCAGTGAACCTCAATGGTAAGGATGCTGTTGCATCTACATCTGCATCTTAAATGTGGTACCCAGGCCNGGTATAAGATAAGAACTCAGGAAAGTCTTCTTGGACAAATGAACACAATGCATCCATGAATGATTGTTCTCAGTATCTGGCCACTTCCCAATATCAGCTGTGTTTACTTAGAGTAGTCACTCCTCACCCTTCATATCTAGGTAGAGTTGTTGTAAAGATGGAAAGAAATAATAAATACTAAAGAAATTTGTTCCACTGATAATATAAACAAGAAGAACCTAAGTCAGGCAGAATTTTTCTTTCTTGTCTGGTAAAGAGCAGATGGTCTGGGAGATGTTATTGTCCTCGGGTTTTTGCCCAGGATCTTCAGGACGTCTAGACCAAGTCCTGTGTGATGGATTTTTTTTCTTGTGATTAACTCATTTTTACAAAACAGTAGTTGTATAGTCAACCTTTACCCACATTCCCAATGAAAAGAAGAAATACCAAGGTCAAAAGCAAAAGATAGTAGTTGGTCGCTTGTAAAGAGTTCCACAATCTTCCATTTGGCTAAACAATACTTTGGGCTAGATACCAACCATCTGCTTGACTGGTTATATCAGTCAAGTTGATGGTCATGGGCATCAGAAACATCTCTGACTGTATGAACTTTAAAATAATAATCATTATTTTTTCATGGAGTGATGTTGGAGGATCAAGGAATTACTGGGAGGCTGAAACATTGGAACTAGAAAATAAGCAAGAACCAAGGTNCCCTCTAAAGCCCAAAAACCCAAGAAATGACCCATACAGGATGTTATGTCCACTACAACAGTATACAGCTGATACTAGCCACAATNCCACAGTCATGGGCCCTGCGACAGCTACCACAGCTGAACTCCCAGCCATGGTTCCTTTTCGGTACCATTTGCTCTGGATTGAGAGTTCTGGGCAGTTCCATCACAGGTCAGGTCCAGTGGATCAGTCAGGGGCTGGCAGAAATTGGGAGCTATGAGAAGAGATTCATAGTGTGGCTGTTGAGAAAGGTAAGATGAGTCTGTGGGACAGCAGTGGGGGGGGTGCAGCTCTCAGAGGTTTAAAACAGTGAGCTGCCTTGATAGACAGGAAGAGGCAAGGGACAGTGATTAAAAGAACCCAGGAAGAAAGAACTTTGACAAAAATGAGGGCCATCCCAAGAAGCTGAGGACCTTTCCAGGAGGACACACAGACAGTCAGCCCAGGCAATCCGGAAATCAAGGAAAACGCTTCTTCCCTTGAATCTCCTTCACCACTTTCCATAACCACACCCAACTGAAACCCAGAGGGCAAGGCACTCCCTGGTGTAGTTGACAAGGGGCAGCCTCTGGGTGGCAGAGTAGGAATGATGGCAAAGGGATCTGAGGAGGCCAACAAAAGGTTCCTAACACAAGCCCCCCAGGAGGAGCAACTGCCACAAAGCTTTACTGCTGCTGTCCACACTTTCGGAGCTNGCCACGGGACCTAACTTGGTCATCATGGTGGCCATCTAGTTCACATCCCCCTTGGTGCTAAGGATGCCTTNGCTGGTGGGATTCATTGCTTAGTGCAGGCACTCAATTCTGCACTCCTGTGGGATGTGACTCAATTCTGCACTCCTGTGGGATGTGAATCTGGTGGGCTTGCTTCACAGCTCTGCCTTAATTTCCCATTGGCTGGGTCAGATGTTTAGAAGAGTGCCAGAAGATGCCTGGGCAACCCTGTGGTTCCCAAATGAGTTCTTCTTTCCCCTACTGTGCGGCAATAAACCATTTCACTTAGCAGCCAAAACCAACAACCACCTTGCCCAACACAGAGAAGCCATTTTCAGCCTGTTGCTTAGCTGCTGAAGGATCTCACTGGCCAGGGGCCTCTCAGCTTCCATTGCCCATGTCGCTAAAGGTCAAGAAGATAGTATAAAAATCTTCATACAGGTTATTGGGTTATTAGGACACTAGAGGAACGGTGTCCCCATCTTCCTTGGGGCTCNGGTCCAAGCACTCTGGCTGGAAAATAGGCAGCGCCTGATATCAGCAGAACTCCATCCTACCACCCCATGACCTCCCTCAGCAGGGATTGTAGCTGACCATTCGGGAAACATCCCCCAGACTGCTCCTGGGCAATGAAGAGCAGCATATCCTGAAGATTTGAGACCTCTGTGTTACCTGCCTGAAGTATTCTCTGGCTAGCAGAGGTATTGGTGTCCAGGATACCAAGGGAATAGATAAGGAATTCTGTAAATTCAGAAATATGGTTCTGGAAGCAGCCTTCTGGGAAGAGATAGCAAATTGATACTTAATGTAGAACCTACTCAGCTGTGCCCGAGCATGNGACCGGAGGGCTTTCACTCCACTGAAGCATTAGTGAGCACACTGCAGAAAGCAGAAGCTTTGTGCCTACCTCCTTCCTCGTCTCCCAGAAGCAGCTGGCCTAATCAAGGCAAAATAACCTGATAAAATTTCAGGGTGAACATCTTTACCTGGGGGTGGTTATGAAAAGCATGCCTTTCTTGTCTACGATGCTTCGGCATAACCATCCAGCCTCTAAAGTGCTGGGTTCCCGTCACCCCATGAAGATGAGGAAACCTTCCCACGCTGTCTCCAGCTCACACCTGCTTCCCACGCTGTCTCCAGCTCACACCTGCTTCACCACCAAGCGCTTTCTCCTGATGCCTGGGTCAAAGTATTTTCTCTGGACCTTGCTGGGAGGAGTGTACTTCTAGCTCTCCTCAGGGAGAAGGCCACATAGATGGTACACAAGGATGTGTTCCTTCATCCCTGCCTCCCTCCACAAGCCTTCAGACACTTTCCTGTATACCAGTGGTTCTCAGCTGCGCCCCCTCCAGATAGTCTCAATATCTGTAGACGACTTTAGTTACTGTCGCTGGGGTGTTTCTAGGATATATGTAGGTAAAGGGCAGAGGTGCTTCTAACACTATGAAATGCACAGGATAATNCCCAAAAAGTGATGGCTCTGAAATACCAGGATCACCAAGACTAAGAAACCCTGCATAGGCCATTGCACAGTTAGTAAAGGCACCTGCCACCAAGTTCAGTCCCCACATGGTTAAAGAGAGAAATGAATCCCAAAAGTTGCTCTCTAATCTCCACATATATGTCCTCCTCTTCTCTCTCTCTCTGTCTCTCTGTCTCTGTCCCTCCATTTCTGTCTGTCTCTCTCTTTGTGTGTGTGTGTGTGTGTGTCTAGATGTGTATAAGAGACAGCTCTGTGTGTGTGTGTGTGTGTGTGTGTGTGTGTGTGTCTGTGTCTGTGTCTGTGTCTGTGTCTGTGTCTGTGTATCTATCTGTCTGTCTGTCTCTGACCACCACCACCTGGCACACATACTTAATATAATAAAAGAGGAGGGTGGAGAGACAGCTCAGAAGTTAAGAGCACTTATTGCTCTTGCAGAAGACCTGAGTTCGATTCCAGCACCCCACATGGGGACTCATAACCATCCATTAACTCCAGTTCCAGGGGATCTGATGCCCTCTTCTGGCCTCTGCAGGCATCAGGCACTTGCATGGTACATAGACAATACATATTCCCAAAACATACACATAACACCTAAAATAAATTGGGAAGAGAGGGAGGGAGGGAAGAAGTGAGGGAGGGAGGGAGGGAACCCTCAAAGATGCTCTGGCACTTTCATGCCCTTAACTGTGGCTAATGAGCCCTTCCTTCCCTTGGCAACCTAACTCAGTGATTCTCAAAGTGTGGTCCTTGAGTCAGCAGCATCTGCCTTACTTGTAACTTCATTAGACTGGACATTCCAGGACTCCACCCTTCACCTGCTCAATCAGCCCCCCTCTCTAATAAGATCGGTGATCTATGACTTCAGAGTCATCCAGGCCACCCTGACCTCTGAGTTTAAGAGCCACTTCAGTAAACTAGAGGCTGGCAGACTCTGTCTATAACGCTAGATGCAGCAGGGTCTCTGTGGGGTCTACTTAACTCAGCTTCTGTCATGCAAAAGTAGCTACAGATAACTCATGAGCAAAGAAATCCCAGCTGGGTACCAAAAATTTCACCTGGGGACATTTAAGTTTGAACTTCCTGTTCTTCATGTATCACAAAATAGTATTCATTCAGGGTTTCATTTTTAATTACTGTATAAAATACCGAATTTCATTTTGACATTTTTCATATGAGAATACATCATACTTTGTCCATATTCACCTCACCCATTGCCCTCTCCTGCCACCCCCTCCCATCACCTGATGTTTGGGATTTTCCAACTATTTGTGTTGTTGTTATTTGGTTTTGTTTGTTTTTCAAGACAGGCTTTCTCTGTGTGGCCCTGGCTGTCCTGGAACTTGCTCTATAGACCAGGATGGCCTTGAACTCACAGAGATCTTCCTGCCTCTGCCTCCCCAGTGCTGGGATTAAAGACATGAACAACTGCCCAGAGATTTTTCAACTATTTGAGTGTAAAGATCATTGTTAACGTCCAAAGCCATATGAAACACACACTATGACAGCGGTGGGTTGCAATTTGCCTACAACTGAGGTAGACTCATCACACTACCCCAAACACTGGATCTGATGGTTTGAAATCTCCGTTCCAAGGAGCATCCTAGTAACTTCGCCTGACAAAACCATGCAAGCCATATTCTACTCCCTCCCTCCCATGTCTCTCCTCTCTGGTCTCTCATTGGCTAAATGGCCTTCTGGGACCCAGGAAAAGGTAGAGAAGGCCAGGAAGTAAATCATCTCATGGGGGTCAGGCATATGAAAGACATCCATCAACACTTAGCTCAGTGCCCTACAAGGCACACTACCTCAAAAAGAAGGAAAGGTGAGGTTGAAAACCTAAAGAATGTGAGCTGAGGGGCAGCTCAGTCAGAAAGTGTGTCCGTGAAAGCCCAAGGACACAACTTAGATCCTCAAAACCCAACTTGTAAAAAAAAAAATAGGAACCAGGCACAGTGGCCTATGCTTATAGTCCCAGTGCTAGGGGACAGATATGGNGACAGGTGGATCCCTGGGGCTCACTAGCCAGCCAACCTAGCCTACTTGGAAAGTTCTAGCCCAGTGAAAGATCCTGTTTCATAACAAGAGGTGCAGGGCACCTGAGGAACAACACCCAAGCTTGTCCTCTGGCACATACACACCTCTAAAAATGTCAAGTGTCTTTTTTATTCATCTATTTATTTTATATCCCAGCTGCAGCCTCCCCCATCTTCCCCTCCCAGTTCCTCTGCCCATTCCCTCCTCCCACCACCTAATCTCCTTCTCTCCTATCTCTATCCAGGAAAGGGCAGGTCTCTTATGAATATCAATAAAACATGGCATATCAAGTTGCAGTAAGACTAAGCATCTCCCCATGTATTAAGGCTGGGCAAGGTGACACAGTATGAGGCAGATGCAGAGACCCACAGTCGAATATCGTTTAAAATGGTATTTTTTCACCAGTGTTGATGGGCCAGCTTAGTGTTGTTTGGATGTGACCCAAAGTTCACACAGAAGAGATGACAATTGGTTGGTGTCTTCAAAGCCCCANGCACCAGGAAGGTGTCAAAGATGCTTGCCCCTCTGTAGAACCCTTGGGTCATCACACCTCACTGATAGCTGGCCTCAGCCAGATCTCCAGACCAGGCCAGGGCTGAGCATCTCCTCCTTGTGTGAAACAGCCACCTACACTTCTTTTGTGCACTCAGGAAAGCCACAATCCAAAACTTCATGACAGTTCCCACACCCCTAAGACAGACACTTTGCAGTCCAGTTCACTAGGCACATTAACCAGCCCTTGAGGTTATTGCCAGGTCAAGGCCAGTGTTAGCTGTAAACAACACCATGTTCTCAAGTGTCTCGCACCTGGCAACACACATCCTGGGNATGTGTCACCCTCATCGAACCTGCATGCCTCCAAGAGACTCAAGAGACACAACTCACAAACAATTCTGCACACACTCCATACAAGCACCCAGGGGCAGAGTTCATCACTAAAACAGAATTGTGGCATAGAAACCATTTTGCGTTATCTACATGGGAAGTCCATGAGGCCTGTGCAGGCGGCAGATGAGGGGCTGGGTAGCTCTATAAGAAAGACTGTAGAGGTTCTCAGATCTGGGCTCCAGCCACATGGGTAGCTATGTGACCTTGGGAAAAGATCTCATCTCTCTGGCTTGTTTCCNGGTTTTGTAATAGGGTTACCACAATAAGGTAACTTATAGGTGGTACCTACACAATGCCCAGCTTAAAGTGGGCATTCTGCAAACGCTATTTTCTTTTTCTCCTCCATGGGAGAGGGAAG
>LZPO01107907.1:344516-356927 GCA_001675575.1 Neotoma lepida
GTGGGTGTGTGGGTGTGTGTGGGTGTCGGGTGTGTGTGGGTGTCGGGTGTGTGGGTGTAAGTGTCAAGGCATGGGGGTGCTCATTTGGCTTTACACGGGTGCTGGAGATTATACTTAGATTCTCACACTTGTGTAGCAAACAGTTCCCTTCTCCCCAGTCCTCCCTTCCTTTTGTACTTAGTGTCTTAGTTTACTCTGATGGTTTTGTAGAGCAGCCTCTTAAACTTCAAGAAAGATTAGACGCTCTGGCTCATCTGTCCTTCATGTGCACTATATACACTGCAAAATCAAACAAAACTCACCGACAGGGTGCAAGGGCCAACTGTNAATCTTACTGCACCCAAGCACCCTGGTATAAAGATCTCCATGTATTTCCATCCTCCTCCCTGCCCAAACCATCACAAATAAAATGGACACAATTCATTTTGTTCCCAGAAGGCAACGTGTCACTTTGATTTTTGTTTTGTTTTGTTTGTTTTTGAGAGAGAGTCTTACTGTGTAACCATGACTGGCCTGGAACCCATAGAGATCTGCCTGCCTCTGCCTCCCAAGTGCTAGGAGTAAAGGCACTATGAATTTTAATAAAACGATCTCGACAAAGTGTGTTAATTACCACCTTAACATTTAACATACTTTTTGTACTCCTAAACCTCTAGAAAGACTAGATGCTTCAAATGAGGACTTCAGTTTGTCGACCATACACACAGCAGTGTTGAATTAGCCACACACAAGCAGCAGTTGTCNTACCCAAAAGCATCTCCTAACATGAGTATTATGGTCTAGAACCCTTCATTTCTCCTACCTCCTTCCCTCCTATATCACCCGTGACAAAGGCACACGTGTCACTTACACATGATGTAGCAATTCATTACTGCAAAGCCCAGACAATCTTTCCATGAATTTCAACACAGAATACGTTCAGTTTCCTAAGTCCATTTTGACCTACATTAGCAACCTCTTTAATACCTAAGAGCTAGNTATTATAAGATGAGGGCTTGTTTATGCAGTATGTACAATATACACACTACAACCCAGTTTAGTGATGTGCGCTTACAAAGAGGGTCATGGGTAAGCTGACATTTCCCAGCACAAATTAACACAACACTTGGTGCAATTTCTTACCTGTCACCTCCCTCAATCCACTAAACAAGCACAGACAGTACACAGTTCTCAGGGGTGGCCCAGCAGTCCCATTTCCAAACACAGTGTTTCCCAGGCTTTAAAAGCTATTTACACAAAAGTAATCTACACTTTGAAGTACATCAAGCACTCCCAACTAGCTAGAAGGACTAGATAGTTCATAGAAGGACTTGTCTGTTATGTACACTGCATTTGGAAATAAAATTGTATATATTGGAATAGTTATGTATTTTAAATATGACTGTTTGGATCCAAGCCATCCCTTCTTTCCCATACTCCAATAGTCAAGAACAGGCATACATGTAAGGCTTAAAAAGAGTTGAACAGGGGCTGGAAAGATGGCTCAGTGGTTAAGGGCCCTCACTCTCTTGCAGAGGTTTTGTTTCCAGCACCCACCTGGTGGCTCACTACTATCTGTAGCTCCAGTTCTAGAGGATCTAATGCCCTCTTTTGACCTCTACANTAACTGCATGTACATGGTGCAAACATACATGCAGGAAAAACATTCATATACATAAAAATGAATGTTTAAAANTGTTTTAAAAGGGGAGATAAACTCACATTAGAATTCATTTATAAATTCTTNCCTATAAATTCAACACCAAGTGTTCTCAGTGTGTTAATGTGATCAGTGCTTTGTCATGTCCTGGCAACCTCTTCACTGTGTACGGACTTGATGCTGGGACCCCTGGATTCATTTTCCCATTTTACACAGCGTAAACACAGCAAAACAAAATTCACAAAAGGTCCAGAAAAATGGCCCTTGAAAAGNCTCAAGAACGAACACACTAGTGAGTCACCTTTCACAACTGCTTCCTCCCACCTCCTCCAAACCCCTAAACACGCACAAAGAGTGCCATATGGCTCTCAGGGGTGGCTTCTCAATTCCATTTCCTACAGGCAGAACTGCATGTGAATTTTAGCAAAAAGACATTTACAAAGTGATCTTTTACTACATCTACATTTAACATCCTCGAGGNGCTTCCTAACACCTAGACAGACTGGGTAANCAAGTCAGGTACTCAACTTGCCACTGTGTACCCAGCAGTCTTCAATTAACTGCACATGTGCAACCATAGTTATNACTTACAAGTGTCTTGAAACATATGCATTCTGGCCCTTCCCTTCCCCACCAGCCCAGTGGGCTAGAGTGCTCAGAATTTTCAGAAGACAATATAGTGTGGGAATATTAACACAAAAGTATACTAAGATATGTTCATTTCCTAACTCTGCTTTTGCGACACACTGGAAGTCTCCTTAGCATCTGAATCTAGAGAGACCAGATGCTGTCCAACAGGACTCCTGTGTCTACTCTTGTAGATACACTAAGCACACAACAAAGAGAGGCAAAATGGGAGCACGGTTCCTTCCACCTCATTCTGAGCTCTGGGACCAGCACAAGAGAGGACTTAACCCTTCTTCCCAAAGCAACATTGCCTCTGAGCTTTACCAAAATATAGTTACAAAATGTGCTGTTTTATTACTGATAAAATAGATCAGGTATTTTAGAACATCTAAAAACTAGATACACCATCATCAACGATCTACACAATAAATGAAAATAGAATGTTTTCACAAAACAATGGGTAGAATACAGACAATCCCTCCCCGTATGTCCCATCTGGCCTGAGACCTCCATTTCTTCCTTCTTGCTGCCTTCTGTTCCACGTCCTCTAGCCTACTGAACTAACATGGACAAGTGTCACTCTTGGGGTGACTTCCAGAGGTGTTCCAACATCAATCTTTAAAAGTCACTTCAGAAGATACTTCTATGACTTTTTGTTATTGTACAGAGCTACATAAGGCCATTTTCATGTGGATATATAATGTGCTTTGANCATATTTCCCCACTTCTATGATTTTTAAGTAAATGGGCATTTGAAAACACTTGGTTCTCCTCTACTTTTTCATAGGTCAGTGTCTAAAATGCTCATACANAAGTTATGAGTTCATGTTGAAAAGTTTGGGGGAAGGAACGCACCCTTTCAGTATGGGCTATCTACAAATGGCTAGTGAGTCTTCTGTCCATGGGCATTTCCAACTGGCCATGTTACCACAGTCACACTGTTCCTTCTAACATTGGAACAAAGACCAATAGCCTCATGAACACTAATGCTCNAGCCACCAATGTCCATCCACTAATGTCACCTTTCAAAACTATGGAGACCTCTGTCACTGTCCAGATAAGGTCTCATCCAACTGGACACGACTGCTCATCCCAGGACCCAGATCTAGATGACTCCCAAACCTAAAGCAGTATGAGAGCTTTCCTGCATATATATGCCTTCTGGGGCCCTGGAAGACCCTATGGGTCTCCACAGCCTTNCCCAGAAGCCATTCTTACCCTGCCATACCCACTGCCACCCAAAGTGATATGTTCCCTGTGACCTGGCTCCAGAAGGCCTCCAGTGGCTGCACAATCAAGTCATTGATGTAAGGTGAGGAAGGGCTTACCCTGCTTTGAACCCTGCAAATGTCCTTTCCTCAAGATCCCCCTAGCCATTGATCTGAGTCCAGGAGCTATGAAAGGCCCTGGAGAGAGGCTTCTTCCAGTTCTCATCTTGTTCCAAGCAGATGTTTTGGAGGGAGAAACTGTGCTATTATCTGATTTCTCCTTGCCCAACTCTGGACCATGCAAAGTAAATGTTTAGGATTTTTTGTTCAAAAGATAGATAGATGCATGGATGGATGGNTGGATGGGTGGGTGGGTAAATGGACGGATGGACGGGCGGACAGACAGATGGTTGGATGGATGGAATGGATGACTCTTCCAGTTCTNGACTGTTCTTTTTAGCCACTGNCTCTTTGCACTCTTGTGGTGCCAACCACAANAGCTATCATCCACCTTGGCCTCTCTCACCTCCGCCTTCATATATTCTTTTGTTTCCATGGGACACATCCACCTTCATGTCATCACTTAAACCTCTACTTTTCCACAGAAACCTTCTTTGCCTCCCTGTTGTTTCTCCCTGTAGGTTCATCACAGATCTGAGTACTTCCTCNTACACTGAGCTTGTCACCTCTGCAGAAAACTTCCCAAGCATCTTTCTTCCCTACTGTGTGGTAAGCTACTAGGAGGCAGTGGTCCACACATGCCNTAAANATGTGTTGATTGAAATGATGTATTTTTCACATTCTTCCGTTTTGTTTTCTGATGCTAAGAAGTGAGCCCAGGATTTTGTCCATTCCAGGCCATCATATGAACAAGAAAGCTATAACCCAGCTCCTGTTTGAGTGAGTGGATGGATTTCTTTATGATACACAAACATAATGAGTCGGGATTTTGTTTCTAAGGACCCTCAGGCAGGTTTTATAGCCACAGAACATTGAAGGTAATTCCAGTCTATATATCTGCCTCTCCAGATGGCCCACCTTGTCGTTGACTTGTCCAAGATTTATGGTATTTAACTCAGGTCTCACTCTGTGTGTGTGCACACATGCATGCTTGTGTCTGTCTGTCTATCTGTCTGTCTGCCTGTCTGTGTGTGTCTGTGCAGCCTATGCCTCCTGCTGCTGTGCACATGTGGAAGTCATAGGGAAACTCCTGGAAGCTGGATCCATCATGTGGGTTCCAGGAATCAAACCCAGGTAAGCAGCATTGGCAGCAGACATCTTTGCCCAGTTAGTCATCTTACTTGCCCAGGGGGCTAGTATTTTGTATTCACTTGTGTCCAGTGTTTATGACANCAACTTTTTTTACCCTTTCTCTTGTTGCCCATCTTATTCTTGGTATGTTTTTATTACTATTATTTAAAGTTACATTGTAAGAAGGCATTCCTCTAAGGGGCATTAAATGCCATCTCCTCTCATCCCCCTACATCAGCCTGTTCTAAAGNGCAATTCCCTTGGTGCAAGGGGACTGACTAGTCTGGTCCCAAGAGAACCCTTAGCCTCTAAAGAGTTTTCAACATCATAGTAAGATATTTCTCACTAAAAGTCACAGCTTCTGGTCACAAAAGAAGCAAAGTGCCAGGATTCTCCCTCAAATAATAATTAAGTTCAGCCTCCAGTGAGCCNCTCATGTGTGCCTTAGCCTATGCCTCGCCAGACCCAGGGTTGGGAGCCTTCATCTCTCATATCAGAAGATGCCTGAGAAACTGGTGTTACCAANGGATGAATGAGCGAACCAAAGGCCCAGAGGAAGGGAGGGAGGATGAGTGAGTAGATAGTTAGATGAATGAATGACTGCGTAAATGAGAGATGGATGAATCCGTGAGTAACGTGATAAAGAGACAGATGCAATGGGCAGTGAGTGAATGAATGAGTGAGTGAGTGAATGAATGAGTGAATGAATGAATGGGTAGATAAGGAAGTTGGTGAACAAGTGACGACATGGATAAATTAATAAATGAGTTTAAGCAAGCCCTATATCTCCAGCATCAACCAAGCATGCACTTGAGACTGGAAAATGGAATTCGATACTAAAAATACAATAAAGTAATTAAAAACAAAAACCCAACAATACAGATCAGTGTTTCTGAATCAATATTCTTCCTCACAAGTATTTANTGAGACTTCTAAGCCCCCACCCACCCACCGGCTATTCCTGGAGCTGATGACCATGTGAGGCAGACAGACTGAGTGACAGCATAAGGTGCTGAGAGATTGGGTGGGTGACCAGGCTGAGGATTCTCTCCCTGCTTCTGCTTTAAAATCACCCAAGCAGCTCTCACCAAGCACTCCGTTCGCCTGACCTGGGAGGAAGTGAGGGGCAGGAGGCAGAAGAGAGAAGGGGGTTGCCTTGTCTCTATGTCTTTGTAAAGCCACCCTGCAGAACCCTCGGGCACAACCATGCCTGGAAACCACTGATGCCACAGTGAGTTGTTTGTTAGTTTGTTTGTTTTTAATATGTATGAATGTTTTGTCTTCATGTATGTATGTGCACCATGGGCATGCCNTATCCCCAGGAGGCCAGAAGCGGGTGTTGGATCCCCTACAACTGGAGTTATAATGACTGTAAGTAACCACATGGGTGCTGGGACCCAGGTCCTCTGCAAGAGCAACAAGTGCTCTAGACCCTGAGCCATCTCTCCATCCCACCCCCATGTGAGATTTTGATGTAGGTCTCTGGACATGAGCATTTCTATAGCAATGACATGCCAACATAAACCAACAAATGAAAAGGTAGCTTTCCAGGTATGTGGTTCTTAACCAAGAACTGTACGCTTTCTACAAGATTAACTATATTGCCCACCCACCCAACCTAGGAAGCACCCTCCTCTCTCACCCCACACTCTTGGTGACTTTTTCAGGGTTGGAGAATGGGCCTAAGGGAAGAAATCTGGAGCAGAAGAGACATGGAGTAAGGCTCCGGGATGGAGCATAGTTCCAAGAAAGAGGACAGACTAGAGCAGAGAGGTGTAAGGATACCTACAGTGTGCATTACCCAGTTAGATACACACACACACACACACACACACACACACACACACACACACACACACATACACCTGTCTCTTATACACATCTAGATGTGTATAAGAGACAGCACACACACACACACACATACAGTCACACTGATCTAGTCATCAAAATAGACAGGAAGTAAGGTATAGCTTAGGGTAGTATTGCTTAGCATAAACAAGGCCTTGGAGGCCAAAGAGATGGCTCAGTGGGTGCAGGTGGTCTCCAAGCCTAACAAGTTGAGTTTGATCCCTGAAACACACATGGTGGAAGAAGAGAATAGATTCCTATGGGTTATCCTCCAACTTCCACACATGTACCCACACTCACACACTCACAGAGATACACATAAATAAACAAACAAACAAACAAACAAAACAAATAAATAGAAAACAAAATAAACAAGGCCTGGGGCCCAACCGTCAGCATCAAGACTATAGTCTACCTAAAACGTCTCCTCTTGTCCAAATGCCTCAAACAGAAGACAAGATGGTAGACAAACATCTGCTGTGCAAGAAAACAGCCAGATGTCTGGCAGCCACCTGACAAAGGACAGGAAGGAAATGGAGTGNCGTTCAGGCCAACAACTCATACAGCAACCTCGTGCTCTTGGTTCCACAGGAGAACAAGAGGGACATTCCCTGCTTCAATAGTGGGGATTAAGCTTGAGCTACCTGCGATTTCAATGCAGTCCAGGTTGCCTNTTTTTTTAAAGGAAGCTTTGGGGCATGGAGGAGGTCATTCTACTGCCTCCACTATGCCAAGAGGAAACACTAAGGGAAAGAAAGGCTAGAAGGAAAATGAGAGGCGAAGAATCCATGGGTCTCTCCGGGTGAAGAACAGGATGATGTAGGGGGTGCCAAAATTGCTTGTCTGTTCTCTGGTCCTTGTCCCAGGGGAAGATAAAGGCATGGGAAGAAGGGAGATCGTGAAACTTGGAATTGGCAGGAGGTAAATTCAGAGTCAATAATGAGAAGTGNTCCTTCCCTCAGCAGGGAGCCAATATATAGAACTCATTACCCCAAGAGGAGACGCTGCTGAACATAAAAAAGGCATCCTGAAACTCAAAGACTCAAACTATTGGCTTATTAAATGACGGTGTAAAACTGACATCTAGAGAAGCAATCTTGTTCTCCCCCAATTTGCTCTTTAGTGCTGTAGGTTAAGACAGGATCCCAGANAGCAGGCACCATGGAGANGACCTGGTGCAGTGATTAGGGGATGTCCGATGTCGTGTTTGATCTGGGGTTGACAGTGACCTTCAAACTAACCAAAGTCCTTCTTTCTTTCCCCCTGGCACCAGTGACAGGGGCCATCTGTTAAATGCCAGGCACTATTACTTTATATCCACTGTCCCATTTAAAGTGAGCATCCAAAACTACTTAGTACTATCTCAGTACCTCCCATTTCCCAAGAGTCCACGGATCATAGAAAGTTGGAAGGCTTCATCCATGTCTTTAAGAAGTCTGTGTTCCATTTGAAGAGGCAGAATCAACATGCATAATGTATTAAACAATTGATAGACACAAGAAACCACCAGAAGTGATTGGCAGGTCTAGGAAGCCCTGGGTTGGAGCTGTACAAGATAAGAGACCAGTTCAATGGTAGGTAGATCAATGACAAGTGTTTAGGGTAAGTCCCTGAGCTGGGCATGGTGGCACATGCCTGTAATCCCAGCATTCAGAAAGCCAAAGCAGGGAGGTTGCAAGATGAAGGCCAACATGATCTACACAGTTAGACTCAGTCTCAAAACACAGAGAGAGGGAATAAGGCCCCTGCTTGAGATGNTTGAATTACAAATCCCAGCTGTCCCCATTTTGATCTGTGGAATTTGGGTATATAAGTCCATCTCTCTGAATCTTGGATTTTTATCTGAAAATGTGTATAAAAAGATTATCTTCCCTGTGTAGCCATTGAAGGGTTGCATGGATGCACACAATGTACTTGGAACCCTACCTGAAACTGTCAGTGCCCTTATCTCTGGTAGGGACCATTCTCAGGAGAGAAGTGACAGGGAAAGCAGGCCCACATCTTCTTTTGCTGTGTGGCCATGGAGTGGGGATGAAATTCTGGGTCCTTCCCCAGCTCAAAAAAAAGCTCCAGCTGCTCTGCCCAGCCTACTCTCAACTCCTCCCCTCGCTGCCACCTCCCCTGCACACAGCCCTCTGTGCCCTGCCCTCCTCTCTGCTCTTCAACAGGATGACGAGCTCTTCCCACCCCAGAATCTGCATGTGACTTCCTTCTGCCTGGACTGCCTCCCCTCCCCAGTTCCTCACATGCCTGGCACCCTCCCATCCTACAGTCTAACTTAAATGTCACTTCCTCNGAAAGACTTTCTGTTGCCATCTGCATCCCTCAGAATCTGACAGGAATCCATGGCACACTCAGATGATTCTTCAGGACTGATGAAAGGACTCTTCTGAAGGCATGGATGAGACGAAGAGGTACCACANTGGACAGAACAGAGGCAGCCTAAGGATGGAGGGANGGAACAGTAAGACAATGGACACAACCATCCCAGGGTGACCCAGCATGGATGAAGCTAGGACAATAAACAGTCAACTTCATCGTCTCTCACCTTCATAGCTCCCGCTGGGGTACCCCTTTGGGTGAACCCTATGGAAGCCAGATGCTAAGGAGGGGGGTCTATCCAGGTCAGACACCAGGACAGAGTAGCAGGAGGGGTGCCTCGGGAAGCCAAATGAAGGCATCTGTCACAGCAACCTAATGCCTGTCATTTTGTTACTCACACAGAATTTCATCCTTTTCTTTAGCCACAGTTACAGTCATGTGAATATGCTGAAGAGTCATCTCTCATAATTGCCATCAGTATTGGAACCATGGTGGCTTCACTGAAACTGGGAGTCTAGTACCTCATACAGCACTAGGGCTCAGTAGACGTTCTGCCAATGTTTGGGGTAGATGCATGAGTAAATAGCCAGAGGTGTAGATTAAATTGTCCCAGGATGTGAGGCCATCTTAAGCTTAACCTAAACCAGTAGTCAAGAGTATCTTTATGTAAGAGACCCAATCACACAGACAGGTCAGAGAGCACCCTGAAGACACTGGCTATGACTTAAGTCACTTGTCCATTGACAACAGTGGGGCCTCAAATAACAGCTGAGAATGGGAGACAGAGTCTAACCCCAAGATAGGAGGGGAAGAACCAAGCAGGGCAGTGGGTCCTCAGCTGGGGCTCGAGCTCAGGAGGGAGCTGGGTTGCTGAAGGAAAGAACCCGGGAAGATGCTGTGATGGAGACAAGAGAACCAAGCTCCCCCCATGCTCCACGGGCAGCGTGATCTCTCACTCCCCTCAGCTTCTCAGCAAACGTTTACTCCACACCTGTGATGTGCAAATTTAGCAGCATTAACGTGGCTTATAAACCCCTGCATATCCTGGCCTCTGCCTGCTTCTCCTCCTCTTATACTCCCACCCCAATCCCTCACGTGCGTACACTGAAACNCTCAACCCATACCTTTCTCTTCCTCCTTTTCTCTCTTCTCCCANGTTGCATGAATCCTAATCGGTCTTAATAAAAACCCGGAGCCAGATATCAGGGTGACAGCTGAAAGATCAGAGAAGCAGAGCAGCCACAGCCACCACCTCTTACCTCACCAACTCCTCAGCCTGAAAGAGACCAAGTTCCTGTCTCCTCCCGCCTTATATTCCTTTCTCTGCCCAGCCACATCACTTCCTGTCTCAACCTTCCTAGTGCTGGGATTAAAGGTGTGTGCCACCACTGCCTGGTTCTATTTCTCCTTTAGATTGGATTTATCTCGTGTAGCCCAGTGTGGACTTGAACTCACACAGATCCAGACAGAGCTCTGCCTCTGCCTCCTGAGTGCCACCACTGCCTTGCCTCTATGTTTAAGCTAGTGGCTGGCTCTGTCCTCTGATCTTCAGGCAGCCTTTATTTCCTAGATTACAAACAATATATCACCACGCTCCCCTCCATTCCTCCCTTGTTCTCTCATCTTTCCAGTACGCCATCCCCTCTCTCATCTCTGTCTTTCCACCCGCAGTTCCCACTACAAAAACAGATAAAGATGAACATTCTTTATCTCTTATGCCCCCCCCCGACTCCCGCCTTCTTAAATTTTGCCGATTTCTTTGAGTCTCAACTTAGTTCCCACTTCCTCTGGAAAGTGATCCCTAACCTTCCAACATAGAGTCACAGAGTCTTTCCTTTGGGCTTTGGGTTTCTCTCTGTGCCCTGCCCTGCCCTGCCCTGCCCTATTGGAACACTTCCCAGTCTGGTTCACAGTTACTACCTAAGTGTCCATCCTGTAGACAATGACTTCATGAAGGCGGAGAAGAACCTGGTGTCTTGGCCACCAGGGTAGAAAATTAGACACATGGCCTGGCACATCATAACAGGGCTTCCAGATACTGCCAGAAGACTAAGTGGATGAGTAGACTAGATGGGTAGATGAAACATGGTCCATATCAAGAGAAAGACTTGGTTCAAAGAGTGGAGAAGAAACTCAATAAATCATACCGAACACTGGGCCAAAGAAAGGCAGAAAGTGCTAGCCTACTCATGAGGCCAGACACCATAACAGGACTGAATCCACCAGGGGAGGTTTTATTACTTGGAATTGATGGTCAGTGTCTTAGTCGGGGTTTCTATTGCTATGAAGAGACACCATGACCACAGCAACTCTAATAAATGAAAACATTTAATTGGAGTGGCTCTACAGGTTCAGAGGTTCAGTCCATTATCATCATGGTAGAGAGCATGACAGGCAGACATGGTACTGGAGAGGTAGCTGAGAGTCCCACATCTTGCAGGCAACAGGAAGTCGACCGAGACACTGGGCAGTATCCTGATCATAGGGAACCTCAAAGCCTGCTCCCAAAGGGAAACACTTCCTCCAATAAGGTCATACCCACTTCAACAAAGCCACATTTCCTAATGGTGCCACTCCTTATGACATTATGTGGGCCAATTACAATCAAACTACCATAGTCAGGGAGGACAAGGCTGATGTAACTTGGGAGAGACTTCATGAAAGAGATGGATGATGAAAGTCAAAGGAAGTGCTATGAGAAAATACTGTCACTGCATACATTATTAAACATCCATCTATGTCAGGCTCCAAGCTAAGTGCTGTATATATCTTATCTCATGTAACTGACAGAGGCAGAACATGAACCAAAGAGTCAGATTCCAGGGCTGTGCACACTTAATGAACACACTACAAAGTCTCAGAAAGCATGAGCAGAGATGAAACGGGAAGACAGTCCTGAGCAGAGGCATCAAGACAAAGATAGTAGGAAGGTCTTGGATACAATCTGGCAGAATGTCAGCTCTGGCCCATGTGAAGAAGCAGAAGATGACAGAGAAGACTAAAGGACAAGATTGGCTATCAGGCCAAAGGCTTTAGAGGTGGACACATAGGCTGTAAGATGTGGTGTGGAATCTTGATCACCTGGTGCCAGGGACAGTGCTCCAGAGGATGGTAAAGACCAGAAATGCAGAGAACAGTTAGTAGGCATCAGAGTGACCCAGGTGACAAGTGACTCCTTGTCTCTGGGGGAATCAAGAACCCTAGCAAGAGAATAACAGCCTGGTGTCTGAAGTGTGGAGAAGCCATGGGCATCCCCACTCTACCCAGGAACTGTTTCCACTCTCAGTGTAAACTAAAGTATTGACTCCATTCTGGCTTCTGCCCCAGACCCAAAAGCTGCTTCTGTTTCCATTTGTCAACACAAGCAGAACGAATGTCACCAACAATGGTTAATTGCCTTTGTGCTGCCTGGAGGGCCCGTGGATCCCAAGTCATTAGCCAGGGCTGGGTTTGAAGTCAGTGACCTCCAGTCTCTCCAGGATTCTGAGGGGGAAGCTGAATTTAATTGACCTGATT
>LZPO01107907.1:380941-399596 GCA_001675575.1 Neotoma lepida
TCTCCCTCTCCCTCCCTCTTCCTCCCCCTTATCAAAGACATTCCCTAGTGTTCACATCTGGGATTATTCAGACCAGCCAAACTGCCTCCCTGTAGACATAAGTCCTGTTCTGGCTCAGCTTGGTTTTTTGCCCTTCATATAAGACAGTGCCTTTCTCCAAATAGCATCCCAGCAAAGACTTCCCCGACCTGGCCCAGGGGGNACCTGACTGGCCAGTTGCACCACACTGCTATCTGCAACAGGTAGCAATAATAAACTCTAAGTTTTACCTGTTGAGGGCAACACTGAGTGCAGTCATGGAACTGTTATAGAATATTCTTTTAAAGTGTGTTACTGTTGTTCATGTTGCATTTGTTCAACTCTGTGAAGCTGTGTTACTNTGCTTGTCTAAAATACCTGATGGTTTAATAAAAAACTGAATGGCCAGTAGCAAGGCAGAAGAAAGGATAAGCGGGGCTGGCAGGCAAAGAAAGAATATATAGAATGAGAAATCTGGGAGAAAGAAGGAGGTAGCCTGAGAAGGAGGAGGACATCAGGGGCCAGTCACCCAGCTNCACAGCAAGCCACAGAGTAAGAGCAAGATTTACAGAAGTAAGAGAATGGGAAAAGCCCAGAGACAAAAGGTAGACAGGATAATTCAAAGTTAAGGAAAACTGGCAAGAAACAAGCCCAGCTAAGGCCGGACATTTGTAATTAAGATCAAGCCTCTCTCTGTGTGTGATTTACTTGGGAGTTGGGTGGCGGGCCCCCAAAAGGACAAAAGAGTAAGAGTAAAAAAACTAACAACAACATGGAACCATTGAACTTGGGCAGTATCAGGAGCCAAGTAGAAAGGACTTCTTANCATAGGGGAAGAAAGCAAAGACTCCCTCCAACCAAGGTACTTGGGCTGGGTCCTCTAACACAGGAGTCTGGGTGTGGGGCAGGAATGGTGGATGACAGGTAAGGCCTGTTGTAAGGAAGAATGCAGGTTGGGTGGTCTCTAGGCTGAGCTCTGTCCATCAGGCTGGTAAAGAGTGGTCTGTCTTCCATGGCTGTGTTCACACTCAAAGCTTTTATATAGAGCCAGATCCCCTGCCAGCCCCAATGAATTTTGGCAGTATGGGAGCCCTGTGGGAGTCCACTGGCTCCAGAAGCCCTCCAGGAATAAAAGCAAGAACTAAAATATTGGATTACATCAAATTACAAACCTTCTGCACAGCNATAGAAACGATCATCAGAGTAAAGACAGCCTACAAGGGGGGGAGATGGACTTTTGCCAGCTTCTCACCCAATGGGAGGTTAATACCCAGAATACATAAAGAACTCCAAGATTTAGCAATAAAATAACAGACAATGCAATCAATAAATGGGCAAATGATCTGAAAAAGCAGCTCTCAAAAGAAGTACAAATGGCCAATAAGAATCTGAAGAGATGCTCCATGTCCTGAGCCATCAGAGAGATGCAAATCAGACCACACTGGGATTCCACCTGACTCCACTGAGAGTGGTAATCAGCAGAAAAATTAAAAATAACAAAGGCCAGGGGCTGGCAAGATGGCTCAGTGCATGTTCTTTCTCAAATGTGAAAGCTGGAATTTTAAAGAGAGATTAATTGAAAGTAGTAGGACTATGATGGAAAGGGAAGGGGCGGGAGGCAGTAAGAGAGGGTAATGGTGAGGGTGGAGCAATTAAAGCATGATACACATGTGTATGGAAATGTCACAGTAATGCCCACTAATATGCATAATTAATATACATTAGTCATTATCATTAAGAAAGGGATATATAGGAGACCAAGAACCCTTTGCCATCAAGACTGATGACCTGAGTTCAATCCCAGGGACCCACATGTTGGAAGGAAACAACGCCAAAGCTCAAAAGATNGTCTTCACATACACATTGTGACACAAACATGCTCACACATACATACACATAAATAATAATAAATAAATAAACGTAATTTTGAAAAACAACATGCAGAGGAGAAATGTCCAGGGAAAGAAGTATTTNTGTTATTAACGGGGATNTAAATTGATGCAGNCATTGTGAAGAACAATAAGGAAGCTCCTGAAAAGAAAAATTATTATATGACCCCATTATANTACTCCGGAGTCTAGACTTGAGGGAAGCTGAGTCAGTGTGCAACAGAGACAGCTGCNCATCAGTGTTTATGGCAGCGCTGTTCACANTAGTCAAGATATNGAACTGGCCTAGGTGCCTATCCAGACGATAAAGAAAATGCGGCATGCAGGCACAGTGGCGGATTATGGAGCCATAAAACGAATGTGCTCAGTGATTTTCAGGAGAATGAGAGGAACTACAGGTCATNGTGCACAACGAAATAAAACAGACACTGAAAGNCAACTGTCACGTGTTCCTTCTCNAAGGCAGAAGCCAGACTTTTAAAATAAGATGGCCTCAACATAGTAGAAGGACAGCTGGGGAGGGGGAAGAGAGGGCGGACAATCACAGAGGGNAACAGTGAGGGTGGGTGTGATTAAAGCAGGATGCACATGTGTNGAAATGTCACAGTGGTACCTGCTAGTAATATGCACAATTGATATATATTCATCAATAGCATTGAGGAAAGGATACATAGGAAGTCAAGAGTCCTGTGGGAAGGAACGAGGAATTGCCTTGCTGTTGACAGTCAGCTTGGAGCATCAGCAGTCCTGCTCAAAGCTCCAACAACTGCTCTGTTACCCAGCCAGATGCCCAAACATCCCCTGGCCCTTCCTCAAATCACTCTGCCCATCCCTTCTCCCTCCTAGTTCAGGCTACCCTCTTCCCTCTCCAGGACTAAGGTACCCCCCTCCTTCCTGACCTCCATGCCCCCAGCTTTATCCCTGCTAAAACTTAAACAAGNTATCTCTTACTTAAACCTTCCAGAAGCATTTCACTGCATCTCACTAGGAGGAGTCTAGCATCCTTAGCTGGGTTTCTGGGGCCCAGGCTAGCCTGACTCCTGACACTCTGGTTTTAGAACACCAGGTTCCTCTTGTCTCTGGGCCTTCGTAGGTGTTATTCCTTCTACCTAAAACACGTTCAAGTCTTTGTTTGGGGGAATTCATTCAAAATACTCACTTAACAAATCCCTGTGAAGCACCAGGCCGTGTCAAGCACTGTCCTGTGAGTTTAGAGTCTCACAGAGGGGTCAAATAACTACACAGGTGTATTTAACTAAACCCAAGGCAGGTGCCTTGAAGGAGAATGAGGAGGCCTAATCTTAAGATCTGGGTCTTGCAGCTGAGAGCTTAGCAATTGATCAAGAACTGCAGGGTAGAAACCTGAGGCCGTGAGCAGCCCCGCACCCCACTAGTTAGAAAAGGATCCCCTGTTCCAAGGAAGGAATGCAGAAGGGAAGCATGCCCCTGGCTCCCAGCCTGAGCCCTCAGAGCTGCCTTTTTTCTTCTGGTCGTCTAAGTCACCCCTAGTAATACTCAAACCCTGCCCANTNGAANATGAGGCCTTCCAGCCAAGAGGGCAATGGCCTTGGGGATTGCACAGACTGGAACTCACACCCCCAACACTCCACTCATTATCATGGGGCCTGCACCAGTCCCTCTCTGACCCCTCCCACCTATGTGAGTGGCAACTGGCTCATCTTTCAGATGGGATACAGGAATGGTTCTGCCATTGTGAGTGCCCCTGCTCCAGCTGATGCAGTGAGACGAGAGGTGTGTCCCTTCCAAAGGAGCTACCCGGGGAGGGGAGGTGCTGGTAGGTTCTGTAGTTCTCAGTGCAAGTGGGGGTTGTGCATGGGTGGGAACCTCTTGTTCTCTGGTGAAGAATCCAGACGTAAAAGCTGGGTAGCCTCAAAGAGACAAAACCAGAGAGTCTGCAATTTTCCACCTTGGAGAAAAGTCAGCACCACCACTTAAGCAGCCCGTGTGTTCCATTAGAATCACCTGTGTTTTTGCAAAGTGTAATTGAGTCCCTGGCCCCTTCCATATTAAAGTGTTGCCAGGCTCCTTTTCTCAATCCCCAGCCCTCCAACTAGGGAAGAAAGGCAGATCAGATAAACTATTCACTACCAGGCACTCAATTGCTACTCCAAACTGAAGCTCCTGGATCTGCAATAGAGCATAGAGTGTGGGATTATGGGTACGCAGAGCACCAGATGTGGAGTACAGGACCATGGAAGTATAGAGTACCAGAGCATGGAGCACCAAAGCACGGAACAGCATGGAACACCACAAGGTGGAGCACTGCTGCACTGCAGCCTGGAGCACTACCGCATGGAGAACCGCAGCATAGTGTGGGGATATGGACAGGTCCTAGGGAGCCAGTCACATGTTTTTTGAGACAGTTGTCTCTGGCCTAGAGCTCTCCTACTAAGTTAGGCTCAGGCTGAGCAAGTCTGGGGTATCTGCTTAGCTCTGTGTCCCCAGCACTGGGATACAAGCTCTCAAGCTTGTGCAGTAAGTACTCTGCCAGCTGGTCCATCTCCCCAGCCCTTTCTCTGCAGTCTTAAACAGTTCAATCAACTCCTTTCTGGGGCTTCAGGGGGATGTATAGAGGTGGCCCTGACTAGCAGCCATGGCAACTGATTCTCTGTTCATGTGTTTCTGCTGTGAGGGCTTATCCTCTCTGGGATTCCCAGCACACTTTGGAAGGAACACCTGCCTCTTATTGCACATGAAGCATCTTGAGCAGCGGCTAACATAGTCAAGTTCTGATAAATGCTTTCAAAGCCTCTAGCAGGGCCCACGCAACAGGCCCAGCCCTGTGGGTGCATTTCCCTGGGGAGGAGATCCCAAGGGGAGGTGATCTTTAATTAACTCAGCCAATGAAGTCCCACGGAGAAGTACTGGGGCCACCCCCACGTGCCCACACCTGCGCGGTCAGCAACTGGCAGGCTCATTGTTTTAAGTGATGAGCAATTGTCATCTTCCAGTGGCTCCGTGATAAATCACTGAAGAACTCCCTTCTCTCGACAGCATAAGTAATTACAGCCTGGGTGTCTGGGGCCTGGCACCGATTAGGAAAGAAGCAAGCTCCAAGGGAGTCGATGTGGATTCATTTTTCTTCTTCAAACGGACCTAGAGGCCATTAGGTCAAAGCCGGGTGGCTGGACCCTTCCTGGCAGAAAGCTTGGCCTCTCTGCCAAGCATGCCTGGGCCCCACCACACTGAAGCCCAGAGACCTCACCCCGCACTGCTGCACCCTGCCACCCCTCTCCCCTTCTCCCCAGCTGCCTTGCAGACACATTCCCAAACGGGCCAGCGATTAGAGGAAAATGTATTGCAGCACAGGAAGGAAAATAATTAGGTTAGATAATAAGAAAGGGAAGTGTACCTCGTCAGAGACTCTGCCTGTGGTTCCGCATGCTTGGGAATATTTGATCTATCGTGTTTTCTCCGTAGACACGGGATGTATTAAATCGGTGGAATAAATAAACATCTTGGTCAGCAAGAAAAATACATCTCCGTCAATAAGAATCTTGGTGACCCAGAAACAACAGTGAACCTCAGACACTGAGAGGCCCCTGCACTCGCTGGATGGGGAATGAACAGGAAGGTGTGAGCGGTGTCAAGGAGCTGAGGAATCTGTCCTTAGGAAGGTCTTGAGCAGTGTACCTGTATTGGCAGCCAGGTACCATACCCGCCCACCCACCCAAGGGCATCAGCATGGGAGCTGGGGCAGGCTGGCTCCCTGGCAGCCTCTGTGATTCCTGGTGTACACTAGCCATCATGACAGGCCCCTATCTGAATGACTGTCCCACCCCTGACTCATCAGCCAGAGATTCAAAAATATTCCCATGCAATAAGTCTAAACAATCCTCTTAAAGGCTATAGAGATATTGGTGACGAACAAATTGGGAAGGCAGTGTATACTGTAACCCTCTCTGGGAGATTCAAGATGACGTCACCTCAGCATTTGTTAAACTCCGGAGAGTCCTGCAGTACAACTGCCCGTTTAGATTCGTTCTACACATTGCTTCCCAGATGGCTTTGTTCAAGGGATCTTTTGCAGAGATGGGAATGGCACTGGGAATAGAATGGAGACTGACAACCCAGGACGGCAGAGACCTGACCAGAGAGAAGAGACAGAATCCCCTGGAGTCACCTGGGAAGATGGCCTCAAGTAAGGCTAACACAGCTCCTATTGGCGGGGTGCTTTTGGGTGTGGAAACACAAAGGTCTGTCAAGGGCAACACACCCGCTGTCGAATAGAAAATGCTCAAGCCAGGAGAGAGAGCCTTGGCCTGCGGACTTGCGAATGTCACACAAACCCAAAGACCATTTTGCCCACCCTCAAAAAAGTGTCATGGAGATTAAGATAACAAAGGCACCATGGCTTCCATCACAAGCCAGATTTGTGTTTTATGGGCACGACACGCCCTGCACAAAGCTGTACTTCACCTCTGTGGCCACAGGAGCTTATTACCTTGCAAAGCCCCTGACACTTTGAGCCAAGCTAGATATTAGCTTCGCCCGGACTATTGAGCTGAAACGCTTGTCTCCACTTCCGCTTGGGCCCTTGCCCTGCCCTCAAACAGTCCCTCACTCTCCTCCCCTGGCAGTCCCACAGAGACCCCCAGACAAGAATGCCCTCCCTATACCTGCTAGTTTCACCTTTCCTAATTCAGGAGCTTTGAAGACAAGACACACCCTTCCTCATCGGGAGGACCCTGCAGTATTTCTTCCTCCTCCCCCCTGCTCTGGAAAGGGTCCTGGGGCCTCCTGGGACCCTCCCATGAACATGTTTGGAACAGGATCCTGTTTGTCTGTGAGGGCCTGTACCTGCCAAGGAGCTCCAGCCCACAAAAGCTGATGGAGGACCTGGGCCTCCTGCCCGATCATACCTTGCTTGGGTGGACAGGAGGGGATGGAGCCAGCCCACACCTCACTTAGCTCCCTGGGAGAAACAAGGGCAGAGAGAAGAGATGCTCTGGCCTGGAGTCAGGGATTCAGGATGAGGCACTCTTCCCCCTACAGCATGCTGGGAGGGAGTCCCAGGGAGACTGTAGGGGGCTGAGGGGATCAGAACTGGGATGAGTGACCTGAGGTGACACATACCTCCCTTACAGAGCAGCTTGCTTATCCTCCTGTCAGAGTGATGATCCAATCTGAGGCCATCTAACTCAGGAGAGGTTAAGTAACTTGTCTGAGATCACATAGCAAATAGCAACACAGCTAGTGTTTGCACTCGAGCTGTCTGACTCTAGAACCTGGGTAACCTTCTCCCTTCTCTTCTAAACTGCACCATCTTTCAACACTGGACCATCTAAAACCGTCCGGGATGAGAGAATCCAAAGGCTTGAAGACAGACCCATCTGGCATGTGCTGGGGACAGAAGCAGGTGAGCCAGTGAAAACAGAGGCCACGGGTGGGTACAGGAATGACTTGGCTCCCCTCTCCAAGTCAAGCAAGGCAGGCAGAAGGTATAAGGCCCTGCCTGGACCAAAGACACAGCTGGAGCACAAGATGAAGTCCATTCCCTGAGAGCTGGCTGTGTATAAGAGCCACTGCCGTCGCCACAGGAATAGAGTGGACTAGAGAGGATTCTTGTCCCCAGCTCTGTCTCTGTGACTCTAAACATCAGCAAGGTAAGCTGGGAACTACTCAGCTGTATCCATAAGGCAAGTCAGCCCTCAGTGGGGAAGCTCCCAGCCCTGCCTGGCAATGAATTACTGTGACGGAGATAGAGGAGATGCCACAGTCTCACATCATCTTCCCTAACCTTGGGACAAATTAAATCAAATTCTGCTGCACGGCCTGAAGGCATAAACTTCGTTAGCTGCACCAATATATTCTGCCAGGCAGACAGGGCTCCCAGGTACTAATTACTTCATTCAGCAAGTTAAACAAATGATATGATATCTAAATTCAAGGGAGAGGCACCCAGGAGTTATGGGACACACACCGCTGGGATTCACAACACAATTACTGAGCTAATGACACAGAGTGTTTACCCATGTGGCCTTCAAGATTGAGCTCATGGCCTGAAGTCCTTTTCCTCTAGGAAGCCCTCCCCTGCAACCACATTTGTAAGGACTTTTTCTCTCAGGGGTCTGTATGCAGGCAGTTGGTTGGAAGTGTGACTTTGATCCTGGCCATACTGGTGTCCTAGTATAGACAAATTGTCTGACTTGAGAACACTGCTTAATCTCCCCATCACTGTGCACATCTGCTGTGAGAAGCTGACAGCTCCTGCCTCCTGTGGTGGCTGCAAAGGGGAAGCCATCTTGAGCCAGTCCTGGGAAGGATATTCTCCCTCAGTGAAGTCTCCATTAGTGGAAACTGTGTGCGTTGTTACTCATCACACTGGTAACCACTGCGGCACCGCTGGCATCTCCAAGGGCTTCCCAGCAGGTAGCAGCCCTCCTCTTGGCTCAGTCCCAAAGAATTTTATTTTTTTAAATAAAGCCAATAGATGAAGATGTAATGCTGACAGGGCCTGAGCTGGTAGACAAGGCCAAACATAAAATAACAAGCTGGAAATGAATCTTAGGAAGGTGGGCTCTAGCTGTACAGATGGGAGCATGCTGCAATGGGCCAGGAGCCTGCCAGGGGAGTCACACTATGTGGCAAGGCTCTCAGGGCCTCCTTGGGCCAGGTCACTCCTCAGAGACACAAAGTAAAGCAGAAGCAGCTCCATTATCATTCCTCAACTTACTGAGCAGGTAGGAATCCATGTCATCCCCCCCAAGGTGTGAAAATGAGTGTGGTGGCGAGCATCTGGGGTCCACTTTTGCTGAACACAGGAAAGAGCATCCCTGGGTGGGATGGGGGGGGGCTGCTTTCCCACTAACGGGAGACAGGGAGGCCTGGTAGCCTTGGAGTCCCACAGGGTGGATGCAGGTCTGTTCTCCCTGGCTGAGGTGTAGGTGCAGGGCTTGTTGTCTATGATTAAGGTCTCAGTAGAGCCTGACTAAGCATTGGAGAAATCATTTGGAAGAAGTCACCTGCCTGGCCCTGGGCTTGCTCTCCTGTTCTTTGTTCCCCAAATCCAGACCCTTGTATAACTAATAAGCTGCCTCCCCAGGTGCTCTGGCTTCCTGTCGCTGTCCCCACTGCTTCTAGTCGTGCAGGTTGAAGGACCATGATTTGATGGAAATCTGGAGGAGAGGGCATCATCACTCAAAGCATCAAACTGCATAAACAATAAACTATACAGCAGATTGTTATGTCTCAGATAGTACCAAAAATAGCAGGGCCTTTTTATCACAAGGTGCCAGCTAACCATGATGTCAGTTAATCATTAAAACTTAAAGCAGAGTCTGACAGAGATTTAATTTGAGTATGTAAATCTTAGAGGGCTGAGGACATATTGTCCCAGTTGTCAGGTTTATATACACAGCACTCTAATTACGGCACAGGTTCCTCTTGGTGCTGCTGTTAGTATGTCAAGGGCCATTAGGTCTTGTAAGATAGCTGTCCTCATCATCTTAACTTTTGAATTTAGGAGTGACACTCTGTGAACTGTAAAAAGAACATACCAGTAGTTACTATAGTAAACCATAAAAGAATTTTAATAATGAATCCAATGGTGGACTACAGTAAGAGGGAATAGCGTAAGGTTATAATCATTGTAGATGATAGGTAGATAGATTGACAGATGATGGATAGATTGATTGAGAGTAGATAGATATAGATATATAATACATGAATGGATAAATATGGATGGCCCAGAGTCCGGGGAAGACGCTACATCCAGCATGGGATATCTGAGGCAAAAGAATCTCATACACCATGCTCTTATGTCTGTTAACTTTATTCCTCTAAGACAAAACTCTATCTATACAGCTTCAGTTCCATCCAGGCATTAAGGGCAGGAATAGATCTAGATACACAGTCTTTGTCCGTCTACTTCATTTCTCTGGGAGGAATTCCTGTCTCCATAGCTTTAGTTCCGTCCTGACACTCAGTTCCTCTTTGTCCCCTCTTCTACTGCCCCTACCTAGTCCTACTAACAACTAAGCTCTGATGCTTTCCGCTTTATCTTCTTCTCCTGTTCCTTCGTCCTCCATCTTTCCTTGCTCTTTACTCCTGGCTCTGATAAACTCTACAAGAGATCCGCCTTACCCTCCACAGAAACTCTGTCTTCTCTCCTCTCTGGCCACGAGGTTCTATCTACCTCTACAGAAAATGCCTGTTCCTTCTTCCCCTGGCCACGTGGATCTCCACCTCACCAGGAATGTCGCTCCACCCTACCTTCTACTTGGATGTGTAAAAACCTCTTTTGTTCTCAGTTAATTGCTCCGGCCACCACTAGGCCTCAAGGGAAAGGATGGTCTAAGCTTCATTAGCACAAGAAACAAAGCTACACATCTGCTGCCTGCTAGGCCTTGCCTATGTGACCTATCCATGTGCTGGCCCGAGCAGGAAACTCTCTCTCTCACACACACACACACACACACACACACACACACACACACACACACACGTTCTATGGGAATTATGAGCACAAGAAATTCATAGCAAGGCACAGCCGAACATTAAGCTGTGTAACACCAAATAGTCCCTGCTAGATGGCTTCCCGCTTGACTGACCCTTGGCCTGGTGAAGGTGTAGCTTATACACAGCTGGACTTCCTAAATCATTTTCTTGTGGCTTGCCACAAATAAATAGATGATAGACAGATAATGGGTGGGTAGAAAGATGATAAATAATACATTGATTGATAATCGATGGATCAATAAACAGATGATGGATAGTGGATAGATGGATGGATAGATAGATAGATGGATAGATAGATAGATAGATAGATAGATAGATAGATAGATAGATGGATNGATNGATNGATNGATAGATAGATAGATAGATAGATAGATAGATAGATAGATAGATGGATAGATAGATAGATAGATAGATAGATAGATAGATAGATAGATAGTGGTTTGGATGAGAAATGCTGCCCACAGACTCAGGTATTTGAATACTTAATCCCCAGTTGATGGTGCTGTTTAGTGAGATAGTACAGCCTTGCTGAAGGACGTGTGTCATTGGGGGCAGGGTTTGAGAGTTTATACCCTCACCCCATTCCAGTTCTTTTTCTCTCTCTCTCTCCTTCATGTTTGTGGTTGAAGATGTGGTCTCTGAGTGTCCTTGCTCCTGCCATCGTTCCTGACACTTGCTGCCATGCTTCCTCACCATGATGGGCTCTCTGGAACCATAAGGCAAAATAAGTTCTTCCTTTTCTATAAGTTGCCTTGGTTATGTTGTCTTATCACAACAATAAAATAACAGATGATAGACAGATAGGTAGGTAGCTAGATAGATGATAGATAGATAGATAGATGATAGATAGATAGATAGATAGATAGATAGATAGATAGATAGATAGATAGATAGAAAACAGAGGAGAGAGATGATGGATATATAGATATATATGGATATATATGGACATGTAGATAATAATAGATGTATATAGATAGGTGATGGATGAAGGGATGAATGATGGGTAGATAGAAGATAGATGATAAATCAATAGATCAATAGATGATAGAATAGTTAGATACATAAATAGACATACAGACAGATAGATAGACAGATGGACAGACAGAGGGATAGATCAACAGAGTTAAAAGGAAAGCAAGGAAGCAAACCAAAACATAAAGTAGGTCACAGCTCCTCATAGGTTTAGAAATGGAACTTATCCTTGTGTTTAAGTCTTCCGTTTTCTTTGAAGAGAACTTTTGAGCCTTTTAAAGGATTGCAGCTATAGACAGCCTTGTCTCTAAGATGCCCTTGAAATTGTAGAGACACAGAAGGGCAAAGTTTTCTTCTACAGAACAACTTCTTTTTAGGCAGGGTGGGATGGGTCTTTATTTACCCCCAGGAGGTGACAACAAACATCAGATGATGTTTCTACTCTTGACAAGGAAGCACTGGAGTGAAATCAAATTGCTAATCATTTCTTAGAATGCCCCTGCCCTTGCTACTAAGTTAAAGAAAGGCCTTTGCCCTATGTTCCCTCCTGGGTTTTTGCAAAGGCAGACTGGAGTAGTTAACAGTTCTCTTCCTGAGTAATATGGGTAATGAAGTCCCTTAACTTTTTACTTCTCTGTTTAGGACAACAGAAACTTTCTGAATCTGATAACCATGTCCTTACTGGATGGCTCATTTCTGTTTCTATGTAGGATGGGCTCACATTTAATTTTGAAAAAGAAGTATTAAACCCATGTCTGCAACCTCAGGACACACCTTAGCTGCTATTTGTAAGTATCCTGGCTATCTTAGCTACAGAGTCCCAGCTGCAACTTTCACAGAAAGAATTCTGTTGCCTTGCCTTCTCTCTGGAGCAGGGGCAAAAACCACACCAATACTCTAGCCACCCCAAGGACAACCTCTATCCCCCACCTCCCTGATGAAGCATAAATCTAATTAACCATATCAATAAAATCAGGAGTCAGATATCAGGGTAAAACCTGAAAGATCAGAGAAGCAAGGGAACAACCACAGCCACTTCCTACCTCTCCGGCTCCTCCAACCAAAAGGTGCTGAGATCCTGTCTCAGTCCCACCTTACCACTTCCTGTCCCTCTCTCTTACAATCCTCCAGATCTCTATGGTTAACTAGTGGCTAGCTCTGCCCTCTGACTCCAAACAAGCTTTATTTGTCAGAACACAAACAAAATATCACACAACACCACCCCATCCCTGGTCAAAATGAAGTTTTGCATGGCATCCACTTCCAGAAAGTCAAACATCTAGTCCCTCCAGCTGAAGTCTGAAGAGGAGATAAGAGACAATATGAGCTTCAGGTCCCAAGGAGCCCATATCCATTAGCATTTCATCCTGACAGCCTAAGGTAGCACCTTCCTCCCACTTCTGGAAGGCAAACTGAGGCTCAGACTAGTCAGTACTTTCTGAAGGGGAGTCACTTCCCTCTTGTCTTCCCTCACAAATTGACCTTGGCCAGAGGAATGGCAGGCACAGCTTCACCCTCCTGGCTACTATTGATTGGACAGCAGTAAGCACGTGACTCGGGGTGAGCCCATCCAGAGTCTCCCACCAATAATATATGGAAAAGAATAATTGAGGGAGTTAAAAACAGCAGCAATGGACTCGGGACATGTGACAAAGAGACGAGCTGAGTAAGAGAGACAAATATAGACAGAGATAGAGAAGACAGAGATCAAACAAGCCCACAGAATCACAGAGATGAAAAGACCCTTTGGCTCCACAGTTCAGTCTCAAAGAAATCCAGGACAAATGGCTAACTGAGGTACCTATTTAACATATCAAAGCAGATGCTGGCCACCAGTCTCTCTCAGCATTGCCCAGTAGCTGTTACACTTTTCACCCTGCCCCCTACCCTGACCCTCTCCAACCCCTGAGCTTCACTTCCCTTCCTCCAGCTTCTCTGATCCCTGTATAACCTCAGCCATTTTGTTTACATGCTCTCCGCTCATCTGTGTGCTCCCTCTCTCTTCTCTTCCTCTCTCACTCTCCTGGACCCTGGTCTCCTCTCATGACCCAGCTCAGTCTGCTGGCCTGGTTCTAACTAGACCCTTCCAGATGCCTCTGGCTGTTTTCTTCCTCATGTCTACAATAAACCTCCACCATGCCTTGGAACAAACAACCATGTCCTCATTTTTTTCATTCATTCATAAGTGTCAGTCTGGTCTTACAGAGTGACTGTTTTGACTCTTGGTAGCTCTCTGATTCCTTATAAAGGAACTGGCTGCCTTCCTGATATGACCTCTGTATTCCTGAAATTTTATGTTTCTATTTTTGCTTAAGCCAAGTTGGTTTCTGACCATTACAAATGGAAGAATCTCAGTCAAAATACCAAAAATGGTTAAGAGTCTTGTCTATGCTCTAAACCTAGATCTGGGAACCCGAGACTCTGTTCCCAGAGAAAGGTCAAAGTCTTTCACCCACATCTATGATGATATACGCAGACCAAAGGCTACACACTCTGTGTCCTGGATCCATCAGAGTCTGAAGTCCCCAATGAGGGGATAAGACCCTTTCCATGGAGCCCTATGGAACCACCTAAGTGCCAGCCCAGCCCACCAGGGAATAGGAATTCTCAGCTTTCCTAGATACTGTCTTTGAACTGGTTTTGTTTTCACAGGGCTTACCAAAAGGAACACAATTCTAAACTTGTCATTGGGAGGCCTGGCACAAATCAACACCCACATCTCTGGATCTCAAGATATCCTTTCTCATACACCTATAAGAAAAGGAAAAAAAATGCCCCCTTTTTTTTGAGCAAATTCAGCATTTGGCACATCAGATGCCCTGGAGAGAAGACTGGAGGGTCACTGAGCCACAGGCAGGCTAGGAGACAGTTCCCCTGGAAAGGCAAGCATTGGAAGAGATACTAGAATAGAATCCAAGACTGTGGGAGAAGTCTACCCTAACTGAGGGAGCTAGGATTCCTGGGTAGACCCTGAGAAATGTTTCTCAATAAATACCTGGCTAAGAACCTAACCCTGGGGGCTGGAGAGATGGCTCAGTGGTTAAGAGCATTGATTGTTCTTCCAGAGGACCTGGGTTCAATTCCCAGCACCTACATGATGGCTCACAACTGTCTGTAACTCCAAGCTCTAACACCCTCACACAGACATAAATGCAGGCAAAACACTGATGCACATAAAATATAAATAAATAAATAAGAGATAAATGCAGGCCAAACACTGAAACACATAATAAACAAACAAACAAATAGATAAATAAATAAATAAATGAGAGATAAAGAGAACCTAACCCTTCAGTCACTTGGGCCCTTTCCCTTTCATCAGGCTCCATTGGATCCCAGCTTTTTTGATGGCCTCAGATCCAGCCTTTTGTCTTTGCATTGCTGTTGAATAGATCCTCTAGCCTCCCCCCAACACACACACACACACACACACACACACACACACACACACACAGAGAGAGAGAGAGAGAGAGAGAGAGAGAGAGAGAGAGCAAAAAGCAATTCTCTAGAGCTAGCTTGGTGACTTATATCTGTAATGTCAGCATTTAGGAGGATGAGGCAGAAGGAACACAAGTTCAAAGCCAGCCTGAGCCACATAGCAAGATCCTGTCTCAAAATAAGTAAACAAGATCCTGTCTCAGACTAAGTAAACAACCTCTGGCTTCCCTGGTCACCTTTTTTCTCTTTCCCCATCTAGTCACAGTGGCTGCCCAGTGATCTACCAAAAGCAGCCCTGTGTAGTGATATTTTGTTTGTGCTCTAACAAATGAAGCTTGCCTGGAGATCAGAGTGCGGAACTAGCCACTTAACCATAGAAGTCAGGCAGTGGTGGCACACACCTTTAAATCCAGCACTTGGGAGGAGGAAACAGGAAGTGATATGGCTGTGCAGAGAGAGGAATATAAGGCAGGCGGAGATAGGAGCTCAGCCCCCTCTCTATCCGAGGATTTGGTAGAGGTAAGAAGTCTCTCAAGTGGCTTGCTCCTTTGTCTCTCTGATTTTCAGCATTTACTGCTATATCTGACTCTGGGTTTCTATTATTAAGACCAATTAGAATTCAAGCTACAGCTCTGTTGCATCTCAGATTAGTCCCCAATGACTATCAAGAGGGAGGGGCAAAGCAGTGCTCTGGACCAGGTGTGTCTAGGTTCTTGGCATCATATGAAAAAAAAAAATCAGGAAGTACATATGACTAGCAAAATGTTTAATTTGAATAGCTTTTACAGATATCAGGATGGTCAGCTTCATCCCAGGATGCAAAGATGGTTGAACATATGTAAATCAATAAATGTAATCCACCACATGAATAAACTCAAAAACAGAAACTACATGATAATGCAGAAAAAGTTTTTGGAGGGAGAAAAACTAACATCCCTTCATGACAAGAGGCCTGGAGAATCTATAAATACACGGGACCTATCTCAACATGATAAAGGCAATATATAGGAAGCCCACAACCAACATCATGTTAAATGGAGAAAAGTTGGAAGTATTCCCACTAAAATCAGGAACAAGACAAGGATGTTCACTCTTTCCACTCCTGTTAAACACAGTGCTTGAAGTCTTGACTGGAGCAAAAAGACAAGAGAAGGATATAAAAGAGATAAAAATAGAAAAGGAAGAAGTTAAAATATCCTTGGTTGAAGATGAAGTGATTCTACACATTAAAGAAAAAAAGTAAAGATTCCACCCCTAAGGCTGATAAATACATTCAGCAAAGTGGGAGGAAACAGAGTTAATACCCAAATCAGTAGTCTTCATATATACCAATGACAAACATACCAAGAAAGAAATTAGGGAAACAATCTCACTCACAAATATATTCCAAAAATACCTTAGAATAAATCTAACCAAGGAAATGAAAAACTTCTTCAATGGAACTTTAAGACACTGAAGAAAGACATTGACAAAGATCTCAAAAGATGGAGAGACCTCCCATGCTCACAGATTGGTAGGATTAACATTGCAAAACTGGCCATCTGCCAGAAGAGTCTACAGATTCGATGCAATCCCACCAAAATTTCAATGTAACTCTCCACAGAAATTGAAAAAATGATCTCAGAATTCATAAGGAAACACAAGGAACCCAGGATGGTCAAAACCATCCCGAACAATAAGAATACTGCTGGATGGATCCCCATCCCCAATTTCAAGGTATATTGCAGAGCTATAGTAATAAAACAGCATGGTACTGGCAAAGAAACTACTACAGAGCTATAGTAATAAAACCAGCATGGTACTGGCAAAGAAGCAGACACATTGATAAATGGAAAATTAAGGACCCATATCTAAGCCAATACTCTTACACCCACCTGAGATTCGACAGAGGCCAAAAATACATATTGGAGAAAAGACAGTATCTTCAACAAATGGTGCTGGTCAGACTGGACGTAGAAGATGAAACTAGATCTTATCTCTCCCTTGGCACAAAACTCAACTCCAAATGTACCAAGGACCTCACCGTGGACCTGATACCCTGAATCTGACAGAAGAGAAAGTGTAGATCACACTTCCACTACAGGCACGGGAAAGGACTTTTTGAACAGGACCCTGGTAGCACTAAGACCAATAACTGATAAATGGGAAGTGGCAAAGCCACTGTGCAGAGGACACCATCATTCAAGTGAAGAGACCGTCTACAGAATGGGGGAGGGGCAGCCATACGTCTGGCAGAGGTTTAGCATCTACAATATACAAAGAACTCAGAAACCTAAATATCAAGAAAACAAACAACCTAATTATAAAATCAAACATGGAACCAAATAAGGAATTCTCAATAAAAAAAGAAATACCAATGGACGAGAAATACTTTTATAAATATTCAACACCCTTAGATATTTAGGAAAACACAAGTTAAAACTGCTTTGAGATTTTTATCTTACCCCTGTCATAATGGCTAAGATTTTTATAAAGTGCCAATAAATGCTGGTATGGATGTGGGGAAAGAGGAACACTTATTTGTTGCTGGTGGGAGTGCAAACTGGAACAGCCACTGATGTGGGATTCAGTCTAGAGGTCCTTCAGAAGCTAGAACTAGCTCTGCCATGTGACCCAAGCTGTACCACTCCTGATCATACACCTAAAGAACTTTATATCCTATTATAGAAATACCTGTTCATTGTGTTCATTGCTGCTCTATTCACAGCAGCTAGGAAACGGATAATGAAAATGTGGTATGTTTACACAATGGAATATTACTTGGCTGTGAAGAAGAATAGAATTATGAAATTCACAGGTAAACGGGAGGAAATGGAAACAACCATGCTGAGTGAGGTTACCAGAACCCAGAAAGATGAGTGCTGCACATTCCATTTCATACATGGATGCTGGCTTTGAACCTTTGGATTAATGCATTTAAACTGAAGTACTCATAGAAAGCTGGGAACTCATAAGGCGCCATGGGGGAGATTCCAGGAATGGGAGAGATTTCCAGGAACAGGGGATAGAATATAGGTAGTAGGAAGGGGAAGAGGGGAATAATGGAAGAGCAAGGGACAAATGGAGTGGGAGGCAGGAGGGGAGGGTAGAGGAGGGAGTATGGGGAAGGGTAACTAACACCCAAGACCTAGGAAGATGCCATATAGAAACCCGCTAGTGCAGAGGCTCCCTAAAATGTATGCATATGCATTTATAGACGGGGTTTAAATGGAGTTACCCTATAACAGAGGAATGATGCCTCCTTCAGATACCAGGTGTGGGTTACCTATTTCTGAGTTGTTGGTCAGTGGGGTTCCATGCTGCTGCCCAACTCAACATTGCAGGCTACTGCCATTTCCTTGATACCCTCCAGGCCTTGGTGGTAAACACCATGTATCTGGATCATAGGAGAACTCAAGCAGGGGGTATATTATTCAGGAAATATGTTGAAGGCGGGTGTGATGCTCTGTGGGCATTCAGTGGACAGAGCAAGGGCACCAGAGAAGAGGGAGGCAAAGTGCAGAATACAGTGGGGAGAGGTTTTTTTGCCCCTGGACACAAGTGAAAGAATGCGGTCTTGGGAAACAGAAGGAAGAGAAGAAAGCAGGCTTTCTGTGGAGATGGTGGCCCAAAAAGAAGGGGGGGTGCTTAGAGGGAAGGTGAACAATGGGATGACACTGTGACAGTGTAGGCCAAGGGACTTGAAGACACACGATGTAGAATACTGAATATGATTATGTGGAAGATGTGTCTTTTTTTCTGGATGTGCTGGCACACAATCATAACCCCAGCCCTCAAGAGGCTGAGGAAGTAAGATCAAGGATTTCAAGGCCATCCTGGGATACATAGCATGGCCCTGTGTGAAAAAAGGGATAGAA
>LZPO01107907.1:408984-421432 GCA_001675575.1 Neotoma lepida
ACACACACGAAAGAACAATACAAATCAGTTCTTAACCTGGGGCCTGGCACAGAATGCTGAACAAGTAACAATAATTACCCCCTTTACAGTTTGGATCCTGGAACACATGGCTCCCCACCCAGTCCAGCACCACCCACCTCACTAATGTTTCAGAAAACCCTGGGTGCCAGGGCTCCGTCAGAGCCTCCCATGGCTCAGCAGGTCCTATCATTTCTTTTCCAGATCCGATTATAATGGCAACATTTGTAAACTGCTGAGCCCTTAATTCCCCATAAGTACACATTCTGGCTGAGGTATTCAAATCCATTACGCTGAGAGACACAGACCAAATTCTCTCCTGGTTCCCCTGCTTGATATTCATTCTATGGTTATTGTACCCCAAATCAACGGAGAGAGAGAGATAGAGACAGAAAGAGGAGGGAGGGAGAGAGAGAGAGAGAGAGAGAGAGAGAGAGAGAGAGAGAGAGAGAGAGAGAGAGAGAACACTATGCTACAGGTGTGTCTTGTCCAGTACCAGGTGCATTCATGAGCCAGCAGTCCTGTTCTCGCCATCATGCCATCACTAGCAACCGCTGTTACCCAACACTTAGAAATAATGAAACNTTTTCCACCCAAATTAATTTTTAAAAACCCAAACTGCATGCAAACTCCATTTCCTGNGACTTAAATTCAAACCATTCCACAGGAAACAAAATTATCCTTGTAAAGGACTCCAGTTGATTGGACTTCAAAATTCAAAATTCAATTGTGGAAAATAAAATAGGTTATAAGGCACAAAAGCCTTTTCCAGTCCGCCCCAGCTCTGAAGCGCAAGCCAAACACCACGTGGTCACAGGTCAGTGCTTCCTGCGAAGAAATCCATTTTGCAAACAAACCTAGGGTAACCACACATGATGGGCAAAGCTGGATCCTGATTAATGACGGGCCCCACGCCACCACAGCCTCAGNGAGGAGGGGAAANCTAACATTNGGGGGAGCAGCATTACCTGTGAAATTGCAATGATCTCCTGGGGAAACAACCCAATTTAAACTCATTCTCTCTGGTTTGAATCTACTTAGCTCTTCTGAGTTTGTTCCATGTTGCTGCCTGGGCCCTTTGGACACAAGGCCCCTGGCATCCATCAAACTGTCTCCTCTCCAGTGAATTTAAGAGGAGCTTAACACTCCCACCCCACACCACCCCAGCTCCCACACACACCCCACACCCTGCTCTACCAGGATGCTATTCAAGGGTGTCTGTATCTTGAACAAATTCTTTTTTTATTTATTTTTTTAACTTCATTTTATGTGCATTGGTGTGAAGATGTCAGATCTCCTAGAACTAGAGTTACAGACAGTTGTGAGCTGCCATGTGGGTGCTGGGAATTGAACCCGGGTCCTCTGGAAGAGCAGCCAATGCTCTTAACTCCTGAGCCATCTCTCCAGTTCCTTGAACAAACTCTTANGAAGTCAATTGCATTAGTGACTTTTTTGATTGCTGAGACAAAGCACTATAAAGAAAGAAGGGTTGGACAGGTGAGATGGCTCAGGTAAAGGTGCTTGCACCAAGCCTGGTTACCTAAATTCAGTCCCCAGGACTCACGTGTTAGAAGGAGAGACTCAACTTCTGCAAGTTGTCCTCTGACTGCTACAAATGCTCTATACTATACATAAGCTCCTCCCTACTATATAAATGTAAACATATTGTTAAGGGAAAAATGGTTTGTTTTTGGCTTACANTTTGAAGGTATGGTCCATGCCGTGGTGAGGCAAAGCCATAGGAGCTTAAGGCCATTGGGCACATTGTATCCACAGTCAGGAGGCAGCGAGGGACAGATGCTGGTTATGCTGGTTAATTTTATGTCAACTTGACACAAGCTAGAGTCATCAGAGAGGAGGGAGCCTCAATTGAGAAAATGTCTATGTAAGAGGGCTGTGGGCAAGCCTGTAAGGCATTTTCTTAGTGTTCCATGGGGGATGGCCCAGCCCATTGTGGGTGGTGCCAGCCCTGGGCTGCTGGTTCTGGGTACCGTAAGAAAGCAGGCTGCAGGAGTAATGGGAAGCAAGCCAGTCAGCAGCACCCTCATGGCCTGTGTATCAGCTTCTGCTTCCAGGTTCCTGCCGTGTTCAAGTTCCTGTCATGACTTCTTTTGATGATAAACTGTGACGTGGCAGTGTAAGCCAAATAAACCCTTTCTGTCACAGACCGAGAGACCCAGCTCCCAATCTGCTCCAGGGTAGCAGAAAGAAGACCTCAGAGTAGCCACGGTTTAGGAAAAGTTCTCGTCTGAGGGCTAGACCTTTTCTATCTGAGGGAGAAAGTAAACACAGATGCTTTCTGATGGTAACTTTCTCTTTACTTCATCTTGAAAGAATCGCTCTGAAAAATCTCTCTTCACAGCTTCCTAATGAGCTCTTCATCCCTTCTCTANTCAGCAGCTTCTCTAACTCACTTTCACTGTCTCTACATCTCTCTCTCGACACCTTTTCTCTGCTCTCCCTCTCTGTACTGCCACTGTCCTGCTCTCCTTTGCTGCTCCTCCTCAGCCTCCTCTCTCTCCATCACTCCTGCTCTGTTCCACAGTGAAAATCTGGACAATTATAAGTTACATTTTCAGGGCCCTACCCATTCTCAAAACACAGGATAAGTCACATAGTTTCTCTTAGGCTAGTAATGTCACATTGACCCATGCACCTACCTCTAAGTTGGTGAGGGATCCCAGACAGTGGCTGAACCTTGAGCCTGTAGCATCAGCTGAAGCTAGGTCTACATGCAAAAAGTCAATTACTGAGAAAGTTATGTCTAAAGTTGCTTCAAGCTCTGGCCTTGAATAAGCAAAACAACACCTGGAAAAATGACCTCGTGTATTTGTTTCTAGGGGCAACCAGCCTGCTTTGAATCTGCTCTGAAGTCTAAAGTTAGCTGTCTGTGTAAAAGACTGTCTTTGTGACTGAGATTCTTACACCAGTCTGAGTAATGTAAAATATTTCAGTATTATTTCTATACATCAACATTATATAGCTTACACAGAAATCATCTTCCTGAACTTCCACAGCTATATGTGTACCCAATAAGTGTAAAACACACCGCTGAAGGGCTGTGGAAAGAACTCCACAGCTGTTCTTATTAAGGAAGCATAGCAGTGGCACCAGAGAAAGTGACAGACAATAAACAGTCGATTTCCACAGCCAGTGACCCCACGGCCTTGCCAGGTGGGGCTCCCCATCAGAGAGTTACACATCTAGTGGGTCGACTTATCAAACACTAGTTGTCACCTGCTGTATACTTCCACAGCCCTCGGAACCTTTCCTCCCTAAGTTGCTTTCGTCATGGTGTTTCATCACAGCAATAGAAACCCTAGGACACAGGTACTCAGCTCANTTTCTCCTTTTTTACATAATGCTTTTGTTAATTATGTGGGAATTTCATACAATGTCTTTTGATTGCATTCACCCTCCTCCCACAGCTCCTCTCTCCACCCTCACCTTCCTACTCACTCCAGCTTCGAGTTTTCTCCTTTAAAAAACACCAACAAACAAACAGACAAAATCCAGTCCAATTTGTGTTCCTCAGCTACTCTTGGAAGTAGAGCTGCCCTGGAGTGTGGGCGACCTACCAGGGGGACCACACCAATAAAGAACATGACTCTCCCTCTCCTGGCAGCAGCTATCAAATGCCCATAGATCCTCACCTGGTGGCAGGAGGGAGTCAGTGCCCACCTTCTCCCTCCATGCTAGGACTTTCATCCACCTTGAGCTTGCACAGGTCTTGCACACACTGTCACAATCACTGTGAGTTCATATGTACACCTGCCCTGCTGTGTTTGGAAAACAGTTTCCTTGATGTTATCCAGCACCTCTGCTTCATACAGCCCTTCTGCTCTGGGAGGAAGGGTGNGGTATGCATGTCCAAGGCTAAGCACTCCAGAGCCTCTTGTTCTGGGCACATTGACTAGTTGAGGGTCTCTGTGTTAACTGTCACCTACTATCAGAAGTGTCTCTGAAGAAGGCTGAGAGATGTAATGTTTTATGGGTATAGCCATGAGTTATTAGGAGTTGTTTTATTACTATGTCCATTTAGAAGAATAATGGTACTATGACCTAGAGAATATGCTTGAACTTACAGGCACAGGAAAGGACTCTCTGAACAGGACCCCAGGAGCTCAGGCATCATGACCAACAATTGATAAATGGAACCTCATGAAACTAAAATACTTCTGTATAGCAACAGACATCATTGATCAAGTGAAGAGGCAGCCTACAGAGTGGGAAAAATATCTACATCTGATAGAGGACTGATATCTAGAACATACAAAGAACTCAAAAAAAAACTAAGCATCATGACCTTGTGTCTAGATCAACCTGGTATCTCTTATGTTTTTGATGTTTCAAAACCAGAATCATGTGGTTATTGACTACTCAGAACAAGTTTAAGCCAATAGAAAGTCTTTATTAGCCAGCCAGAGACTGTGCTTGGTGTTCGGGATCCCAGGTAGCCCAGAGCCGTTTTTAGAGCAAGATTTTAAGCACAAAAACCACGTGTTGGGTTGACACACCTTAACAAGAACAGTTAGCCAGAAGTGAAACTACAGAAGCCAAAGAATGAGATTAGTACATTTAGAGCCTTTCTCAGAACCATGGACTTTGATGGATTAGGTCTTTGTTTTTGTTTTGGTAGGTGGTGCTGTCTACATGCTGAGTTTTATGGCCTGAATGGTACTTTCATCATGGAGTCAGTTTTGCTAAGGTCTGGGAGCCTGAAACAGTTATGTAAGCTTCCTGGCTTGCATTTCTTCTCATTAAGAATAAATGTGTTTCTTTTCAACTCTGGAGGAAGAGTTGACAATGTCTAACTGAAATGTTTCTTGGGGTCACTGTCAACTCCCATGCAGTTGTAAGAAATGACAGAGAGATTCAGCCTTCCAGTTCCCTCTATTGATATTTTCAGAAACTGTGTGCAGTCCCACCACCAGAACGATGACAGGATTCAATTTGTGTTCAGATCTCCGCCACCCACCCACCCCCACTCTCTTCTACTTGCGTGTTTGTCCCATAATTCTGTCGTATGTGGTAGCCATCACCCCAGGTGAATACTGACCAATTCCCTCATCAGGAGAAACTTTGTCTCCTCCCTACCCCCTCCCATATACCCTGGTTCTTATACCCTGTCACCTCCACCCACACTGGACAAATGGACTCATTTAGTGTGGTGGCTCCTCTTCATGGATTTGGACTGACCTAGGAGACACACTTCTGGGCTTGTCCATGATTGTGTTTCTAGGGGGATTTAACTGAGGAGGGAAGAGTCACCCTGGATGTGATTGGTGCCACCCATGGGCTGGGTGCCCAGACTGACTAATAGGGAATAAAAAAGAAGTTGAATTAAACCCAGAATTCCTCTCTCTGCTTTCCAACTGTAGGCACAAAGTGACCAGCTGCCTCATGCTCCCATTACCACACCTCCCCCCACATAGTTCCCATCATGGACAATGTCCTCTCAAACTAAACCAAAATAAACCTTTCCATTCTTAAGTTGTTTATCTTAGTTAGGGTTTTTATTGCTCTGAAGACNCACCATGACCACAGCAACACTTACAAGTAAAACATTTAATTGGGGTGGCTCACTTACAGTTTCAGAGGTTCAGTCCATTATCATCATGGCGGGGAGCATGGTGGCATGCAGGCAGACATGGTGCTGGAGGAATAGCTGAGAGTCCTACATCTTGCAGGCAACAGGAAGTTGACTAAGACACTGGCTGGTATCCTGAGCATAGGAAACCTCAAAGCCTCCCCCACCAGTGACACACTTCCTCCAACAAGGCCATACCCACTCCAACAAAGCCACACCTCCTAATAGTAACACTCCCTATGAGACTGTGGGGGGCAATTACATTCAAACTATCATATTCCACTCCATGGCCCCCATAAGCTTGTAATAATATCATGACGCAAAATGCATTTAGTCCAACTTCAAAAGTCTCCATAGTCTACCACAGTCTCAACAATGTTTTAAAGCCCAAAGTCCAAAGTTCATGAATCTCTTCTGCTTAAGTGTAATTCCCTATAAAATCAAAATCAAAAGGCAGATCACATAGTTCCAATATATAGTGGCACAGGATATACATTACTATTCAAAAATGCAGGGGATGGAGCATAGCAAGGACATCCTGGACCAAAGCAAGACCGAAAACCAGCTGGGCAAACTCCAAACTCTGCATCTTCATGTCTAATGTCAATACTACATCTCTAACTCTGTTCAGCTTTGTTGACTGCAACACACTTCTTTCTCTTGGGCTGGTTCCACTCCCTATTAGCAGCTCTCCTCAGCAGGTATCCCCATGACTCTAGCATCTCTAACATTGTGGATTCTCCCAGGCAATCCAGGNTTCAACTTCACAGTTTCACGCAATGGTCTCTCTACTAGGTCCCCATTCAGGGATGCCCCTGACACATGCCTGGCCTCAGTGGCTTTCTTTAGGAGAGGAAGCAAATTCCATAGCCCATTCATTTCGTCTATTCTTAATTCTAAAGCCAGAACCACATGGCCAAAGCTGCCAAGTTCTGCTGCTTACTGGGGCTGGGACATGGCCCCCTCATTCAATTATGTTTTCATCGGCTTTCTGTCTTTCACTGCTTATGCTTGGCTATCATGAAACTTGCTCTGTAGACCAGGCAGGCCTCAAACTCAGAGATCCACCAGCCTCTGCCTTCTGAGTCCTGGGATTAAATGTGTATACCACCACTCCTGGCTCTAAGCTTTTCTTTAATTCCTTTTCACAAATTGGAAACTTAGCTGGGTGGGATCTTGCCTTGGGTCACAACTCTCTTTATTCCATTTCTTAATCTATTTATTTCCTTGAACACAGAATTTAGCTCCACTCAACTTTCTGGTGCTCTTTTTCTCCTCAAAATTTACATTTTGTAATTTACCCCGCTCAGCTTGCTCCTTTTCATTATAAATCTTTACAATCATGAACACTAGTAACCACACAACAGAGTCTATACTAGGCTATTTTGAGATTTCCTCTGCCAAAGGAATTAATCCAAAATTCTTCACTTTGGCCTCAGGCAGACTTTNCCAACAAGGTCAAAAGGCAGCCACTTTCTTCACCAAATTACCACAAGAATGATCTCTAGGCAACACACTAAACCTCTTGAGCCAGCCCCCCACAGTTCATCAGATCACACTCAGCTCCACCCTCCTACTATTAGGACCCATTAAGCAACACTTAAAATGTTCAACTGCTTTTCTAATCCACAGTCCCAAAGTCTACATTCCTCAAAACAAATACATGGTCAGGCCTAGCACAATATCCCAGTCCATGGTAGCAACTTCTGTCTTAGTTATAGTTTTTATTGCTGTGAAGACATACCATGATCATAGTAACTCTTATAAATGAAAACATTTAATTGAAGGGGAATTGCTTACAGTTTCAGAGGTTCAGTCCATTATCATTATGGTGGAGAGCATGGTGGCATGCAGGCAGACATGGTGCTGGAGTAGTTGCTGGGAGTCCTATATCTTTCAGGCAACAGGAAGTGAACTGAGACACTGGGTGGTATCCTGAGCATAGGAAACTTCAAAGCCTGCCCCCTCCCCCAGTGACAAACTTCCTCCAACAAGGCCATACCCACTCCAACAAAGCCACACCTCCTAATAGTGACACTCCCTATGAGATTATGGGGGTCAATTACATTCAGACTACCACACTGCTTCTGCATGCATTTTGTCATAACAACAAAAAGATAACTAATACTCATAGTATACGATCTCTATAGCACAAATTTTGCCTGATCTAGTGAAAAGCATTGTCACTCATGACAGTAGCTCCCTGAAGGCTCATCCAAGTTGTCTCGCATATCAGTAACACACTCCTCTTCAGTGATGAGCAGTACTCCATTGTGACTATATACCACTATTTGTTTAACCACTCACCTGAAGGGCATCTGGACAAATTACAAACAGTTTCTTACTGAAAAACGTTTTTCTGTGACTGTCGTGACATTACAGGCAGAAGTTCCCTTGGTTTTTCACGAGGAGATAAGTTTTTTACTTCCCTGGGTCTGACTTCTTACTTTATAGTAATCTGCCAACTATTTTCTACTAATCCCTCTAGTTCACATTTCATCTGAAGTTTAAGAGGGATCCAGGCTTCCCACTCCTTTGTCAGTATTTGCAGTTCTTTCTAATTTTTTGTTCTAGCAAACTGTGATAGGTGTAAAAAGTTAGGCCATCTTGGTTGCCATTGGCCTGACTCTGGTGTTGACCATCTTGCCATGAGCGTGAAGCATCCATTCATGTCTTTTGCCCATGTTCCAATGGATGGTTTGATATGGTTTTTTGTACTGCTGAGTTCTGAAAATTTCCCTTGGGATCTAGATATTCACTCTTGGCCCGCTATTGACTTGAAATAATTTTCTCCTACTCTGTAAAGAATCTTGCAGCTTGCTTTTTCATTTGGATTGATGTCCTCAATTTCATCTTAGAAGATCAATTGTTCATTGTTGTTGCTGTATACTATTTCACTGCATCGATGGCATCAAGACCCATTTATCAGTTCTATTATTGATAGATGCTGTTGAGTCCTTTGCCTTTACAAGTCATGTTGCTATGAGCATTCTTGGTGTGTCTCCTGCTGTACTCTACATATAGAATTTCACTAAGGAATAGACCTATAAGTAAAATATCTGGGTCTCTGGATGTATACCTCAACTTTACTAGATAAGGCTAAACGCATTCCAGAGAGATTATATCACACAATCACTATTGCCCTATGCCCTTGTCAACTCTTGAGTTTGTCTAATTTCTTTTCCTGTTTTGGCAATTTGATGGTTGTGTAACATTATCTCATTTTGTTTGTATTTGCCTGGTTATAAGTATTTATATTTGTCTTGTATGCAAATGAATACAAATGCTTCNTTAATTTCCCTAGTGAGACCGAGCATTCAGCCTGCTTCTCCANGTTCTTAATTTTATTGTCTAAGTTCTCCCTCTCTCTCTCCCTCCCTTTCCCACTCCCTCTCTCTCTCCCTCCTTCCCTCTCTCGCTGTGTGTGTGTGTGTGTGTGTGTATGTGTGTGTCAATCCACCTACACACATATGCCACATGTGCAGAAGTAAGAGAACAACTTTAGAATTAGTTTTCTCCTTCCACATGGACCCTGTAGTCGTGGGATTGAACTCAGGTTGGCAGCTTGCACAGCAAGCGCTTTCACCCTCTGCATCTCACTGCCCCTGATTAAGTGTCTCAGTTTTTGTTTTAATCCATTTTTTTTTTGTTTTGTTTTAAGCCATTTGTCATTCTCCGTTGATTCTTAGAAGTCTGAAAGTTCCCTGGGCATGGTGGCACACACCTTTAATCCCAATACTCGGGAGGCAGAGCCAGGCAGATCTCTGAGTTTGAGGCCAGCCTGGTCTACAGAGCAAGTTCCAGGACAGCCAGGACTACACAGAGAAACCCTGTCTCAAGGAGGAAAAAAAAAGTCTGAAAGTTCTCTTTGGTTTTGTTTTTCCATAGGAATCTCTTGACACTGTGTACATTGCAAACCTCTTCCTGTGTGCCACCTGCCTTTCCACTGCCATTGTGACATCTTTTGGTGACCTATCATTTGGTTGGAGTCAAATTCTTTCAACTTCTTTGCATAGTTGCAAGCCNTGGACTGTAAGGAACTCTACCTCTCCTGAGGTCATAGGTACCTCTGCCTCCTATGTGTGTAGTCACAGTGTTTAAGAATANGGACTCCTACACTGCTGCCTGGATTCCAGTCCTAGTGATGAAGCCTTGAGTAGTTCTTAAGCCTCCTTATGCCTCTGTTTACTCATTTGTCATTGGAGATTATATTATTACTTCCATCATATAGCCATTCTTAGAAGATTGTCAGGTCTATGGTTATTTACTCATCACTGTGACAAGATCTCAGACAGAAACAACTGAAGAGAGAGTCTCTTCTGACTTATGGTTCTGAGGGATATGATACGGTCCATCACAGAGAGGAAGGCATGGAAGCTGCAATGTGTCCACAGTCAGGACACAGACAGAGGCGAGTGCTGGTCTTTCTCTAGTGGTCTACTGCCACATTTAGGGTAATTTTTACAAATTCAGTTAAGTCTCTCCAGAAACACCATGACATACATGTGCAGAAATGTGTCCCCTAGATGATTCTATGTCCCATCAAGCTGACAATGAAGGTCACTCATCACTGTCAGTGTTATATGCCTGTGTCATCAGCACCAAGTGTCCTAACACTTACATTTATAATATTTAAGTCTTTGACAACCAGAAATTTATATTTTTATTATATATATAAATATAATTATGTTATATATTTTATTTATTTTATTTTATAAATATTTTATTAATTAATATTTAAACTATATGATTAATATATTNTATATATTGATTAATATAAAATTGATATTTTATATGTGATGTGAAGTACCAATCTATACTTTACATGAATAATCAATCTATTCAACACAATCTTTTGAAGTATTTTGAAGGATTTATTTTAGTTTTATTTATGTGTCTGTGTGTGTATGAGCATATGTGTGCAGTGCCTGTAGAGGTCAGAAGAGGGCATCAGACCCCCTGGTGCTAGAGTAACAGTCCCTTGTGAGTCACCTGGTGTGGGTTCTGGAAAATGTTNTGCTTCTCTGTAAACACAGTGCCTTAGTCAATGTAGACACCATGACCATGGCAACTCTTTTAAGGAAAACATTTTATTGGGGCTGGCTTACAATTTCAGAGGTTTAGTCCATTATCATCATGGAGGGAAACATGGTGGTGTGCAGGCAGACAAGGTGCTGAGACTTCTATATCTGGATCAGCAGGCAGCAGGAAGAGAGAGAGAGACACTGGGCCTGGCTTAAGCATTTGAAACCACAAAGCCCACCCCCACTGATACACTTCCTTCAACAAGGCCACACCTACTCCAATAAGGTCATACCCCCTAATTCCTCTCAAGTAACACCACACTCTGATGACTAGGCATTCAAATATATGAGCCTATGGNGGCCACACCTATTCAAACGACCACACACAGCAAGAATCCAAACACTGAGCCATCTCAGCCTCAAAGACTTTTTTTTTTTTTTATGTCTACAGTATCTCACCATGTAGCCCTGGCTGTCCTGAAACTTCCTATGTAGACCAGACTGGCCTCAAACTCAAGAGACCTACCTGCATCTTCCTCCCAAATGCTGGGATTAAAGGCTTGCATTGCGATCCACCTCAACAGTTTTTTAAATTGAGTCTTATCTCACATCATCTGCCCTCAATTCCATCCTAAATTCAAGCTTAGCCAGGCANGACATCTGTGTGCTCCTAAGCCATCAAGATGCTGTGGTGCCATCATGATATTTCACATTCCAAGTTAACCACCTCTTCCTTGGCAGATTTTACCACTTTATTCTGTGTATGAGGGAGAAGGCTGGTCCTGCAGCCAGCCTCTGCATGCCAGGTGAGCATTCTACCACGGACATACACCTCAAGCCATCATATATAGCTTAAATCAGTGTGTCAGGTCTTTGAAAAATGAAATCTACTGGGTCTTTATTGGAAATGCATTGAATATATAGNTCAGTTTGGGAATGCAAACATTTGTACATCATTTTCTTCCAATCTATTTTATATATAAACTGTGAACTTCCTCTGTGCTGTAGTACACATGTTCTAGGTTTATTCCTGGCTATTTTATCAGCACTGCTGTAAATGGCNTTGACTTTAAGTACAATTCCACCTGTGTGTTGTCCGTGTAGAAAATGCAATTAAACTTACGACGCTGGTCCACATTCAGAGAGCTTTTATTAGTTCTAATAATACATTCTCCAATTCGCCAGAGATTTCTGTGTTTACTGTCCATCATCTCAGAATAATGAGAGTCTGATGATCCCAATCCTTATTTCTTCTTTTTCTTTATTGTGTATGATATTTGTCTAGCTGTCAGCGGGGACCTTTGGTATATCTTAGACGTCGTCACTGCAGGCAAGGAGCCTGGTTGTGNTTTTTGTGTATCAGAGAATATTCCAAAGCCTCACCTTTAGGCATGGTATTTAGAGCAGGGTTTCTTCGGGGTGAAATGCATGGAGGTGAAGGGATAATCTTTTGTCTTTGGCTCACAAAGACTTTTTAAAAGAAGTATAAATAAGCATTGGATTTTATTAAGCTTTGTGTCTGTTGCAATGACCTTATTACTCTCGTCTTTGTATTATTAGTGTAAGGAATCGAGTTGATTTTTTTTTTTTTATGTTCTAAGGTTAACGCAACCTTACATTCCTTGTGTAAATTAGCTCGGGGCACATTAGCATGTTTCTGCATCACAGAACTGTTTGCGTCTGTGTTCCTCAGTGAGGTCCGTCTGGTTCCTTACCCGTGGTGTTCTTGTCAGAATTTCTGCTAAAGATTATGCTAGGCTCTCAAAATGGGCTGGGTCATGTTTCTCCTTTTTCTAGTTGAAGATATTGATTTCTT
>LZPO01107907.1:425855-444182 GCA_001675575.1 Neotoma lepida
AGGCAGGCAGGCAGGCAGGCAGGAAAGCAGGAAGGCTGGCTGAGTCAGTCTAGGTGAAATATTTCTGTGTGTCTGTCTGTGGAAGTGTTTCCAGAGAAGATTGCCTGTGGGGAAAGATGAATCCTGAAGGTAGGCAGCATCTTCCAACAGGCTGGCAGCATGGGGAGGGGTGGTAAATAAAGCTGGCAGGAGGTGGCACTGGCTCACTGTCAAGCCCCTTCTCTCTGGAGGGCATCGAACCCAGCTATCCCCACAGACTCCACATCCTTCAGTCATTCAAAACAGACTCAGTTGCCAGAATCTCTCCAGGAAACCCCCAGGCTTTCAGTACTACATTGAGACCACTGAGGTGTAGCACTTTCTGCATTAGGAAACTGGTTTTCAGCCTTTGCAACATGCCCACAGCCATTGCTGGATGACCCAGCCCTTATAGCTACCCCAATGAATGCCCTCTTATATTTACACATACTGTTTTATTAGTTCTGTTGCTCTAGAGACCCGGCCTAAGACAGGCACTGAGGGTTAGTGAGGTTTGTGTGCCCAGTGTCACACAGGGGATGGGGGGTTGCAGAGGTAAGATTTATATATCCATTCTGTACCTGATTGATGGTACAGCCCAGTCATTTTGCTTCTTGGGCATTTTACAGGCATTTCCAGTCTGCTGTATAATTAATGTGTGTGTGTTTGCTTTCTAGAACTCAGCACTTGTTCTTGTGTGTTTAAATCATTGCTGAGCTTTATGGTTATTGCGTCTTTATGGTCTGCTGTGGGGTGTCTGTGATTATCTGATGGCTCCCCGGAGGAGCCCTGCTTCTCTTCAGGCACAACTCACCTCCTAAGAACAACCACAGCAGGTACTCCTTGTTTGAATCTGCCTAAGNGAAGGGAAGACTCCAGAAACCACAGATACATAGTAAGGGGTGTTGCTGGTGCAACTGTTCTGACCAGGGAAGGGGGCGCTGATTAATCTGATCATCAATCTGATGACTGGATTGAGAAAACACCTCAGAGATGAGTGAAAGCTCACCTGGGAGTGTCTGTGAGGGAGCGTCCAGAGAGGATTAGCTGAAGAGGGGATACTTGCTCTGAATGTGAGCAGCTCCATCCTGTAGGCTAACATCCTAGATAAAATAATGGGAGGGTCTGGAGAGATGGCTCAGCTGTTAGGAGCACTGGCTGCTCTTTCAGAGGACCTGAGTTCTATTCCCAGAACCGACAAGGCAGCTCACAACCACCAATGACCTGGCTGCTCTTTCAGAGGACCTGAGTTCTATTCCCAGAACCGACAAGGCAGCTCACAACCACCAATGACCCCAGTCTCAGGAGAGCCAGCACCCTCCTCTCCCCTCCATAGGCATTGCCCATACATACATGCTAGCGAAACACCCACACACATAAAATAAAGATAAAAACAGAAGAAGGGGGAGAAGAGAAAGCTCCCATTAGCACAGGCCTTCCTGCTCTCTGCTCCCTGTTCACCATGAGGTGAGCAGTCTCCTCACACATTCCCCCAACCATGGTGTTCTCTCTGCCCCACCACAGGCCCAGAATCAAACTCTGAAACTATGACCTAAAATATGTACCTCCTCCCTTGAAGCTGTTTACTCTGGTATTTTGATCACAAGCCAGCATAGCCAGAGAAGATAGGCCAATGAGTCTGTAGTCTATCCTACAAGCAAGGAAGTGCAGAAACCATGCCTGTGTGTTCTGTCTTGTTTGAGTACAGCCCAAGAGCCACCCTGAGGATGGACTTTTGGGTGGTGCAGTTATCAAGGATAAAATACACCTATACCAAGGTTATGCATGGTTGGGGGATGCGCTGACCTCACTCTGTCTACAGTCTCTTCTCTCTTGTCCTCAGCCCTTCTTCATCCACTACAACCTCCTCTGTGTCCTATACTGGTCCACACCAGTCCACATCAGCCAAGGCTGCCAGGTCTGATCCTTTTGTCATTCGCCAGCTGTGGGCCTGTGTCTCCATTCCACCTGTGCCTCGGTCTCTTCATCTCTTAAATGGGGCAGATGCACCTTTTGGATATACATGAAAGGGTTAAAATACGCAAACGTCCACCAAGCCCTTAGAAGGGACCTTGGAACCAAATCCGCATTGCACAGCTTTGGCCTATGGCAAGGCAGCTTAGAGGAGGGTGGAAAATCCAAGGAGAGAGACAGGAAAGAGAAAGGCAGAGTCTGGGGAGATGCCAGCCTGCTGCCCAAGGAGCAACATGCCAGCAGACTGGTATAGCCATGGAACATGTGGCAAAACATAGATTACTAGAAATGGGTTAATTTAAGATATGAGCTAGCTAGCAAGAGACCTGCCATAGGCCATACAATTTGTAAAGAATATTAAGCCTCTGAGTGATTATTTTATAAGCAGCTGCAGGACTGCTGATGAGAGAGATTTGTCCCAACCGCTGGCCGGGCAGGACACAGGAAATCTTTCAACTACAGCANAGCCTGGATCTGTTTCTCAGACCATGCAGCCTAGATCATGCCTGATACAGACTCTCAGGCTGTCTCTTGACTCCTGATCCAGGGTTGGACCCTGAAGGGAAGCCTTAAGCCTTGATGTTTCTGTCACTCTCTCCCTGTGCTTTCCTGCTAGAGAACACCATTCATGTGCATACTGGGCTTTGCCTCTACTTGGAATTCTGCACTGGAGTCTGTGCCACTGTTAGAACTCCTGAGGATACCTTTGCGGCAGGAGAGCACGCAGAAGGCTTCTAAGCTCAAGCACAAAGAGAACAACTTTCTATCTAACCAAGGGGCATCTCGGAAGCCAGGCATTCCGTGCCTCTCCTCTGGTATCTCTGATGTCATCGATCCCTCTCAAAACCTTGGCAGGTTGATTAAAGAAAAGAACCTGTCCCCACACAGCCTCCCCAGGTTACCGTTGTTTAACTGTTTCCTCCCCACCTCTAGGTGAGGAGTTACATAGGCCTCCAAGCTACTTCCTTCTCCACTCTCCAGCATCNTCCAATCAGAGAGTGGTTGCCAAGGGAACCACAGGTACCAGGCTCTCTTCATCCCCTGAATCAAGACCTCATCTACACTGGAAAAAAAAAATCTGTCCCAGAGCATTCTAACAATTTACAACTTGTTTAAACTCTGGTCACACTCACTTCTTCCNCACAGGGGTCAGCTTTGCTCCCAGGTATTTCAAGCTTGCTCTTTTGCCTGAGATGTTCATAGTGCTACCGAGATTTTGTTATGGCATTAATTTGGTTAATTGATCCCTACTGAGATGGGAATGGCAGAGGAGGAAGACAATTAACTCATCTGATAGTGGCATCAGAAGGATGGATTGAGGTGAAGTATTTGGTACAGGGTAGGGACTCAACAAAAAGCCATTTGGGACCTGGAGAAGGTCGTCAGTAAATTGCTTGCCTCACAAGTGTGAGGACCAGAATTCTATCCCCAGAACCCACGTAAAAAACTATATGTGGTAGTATACACCTGCAATCCCAGTAGTGGTAAGAGGGGAGACAGAATGGGCAGATCCTGGAGCTTGTCACCCAGCCAGCCTGCCCTACTTGAGAGACTCTGTCACAAACAAAAGGTGGAAGACACCTGAGGAAGGATGCTTGAGGTTGCCCTCTAACTTCTGCACACATCTGCATACACGTGCACTCACCAGCTGTGCACACATGTGAACACATATGTACAAAGCCACTCTGCAGAGCTCAGTGGAGGTGCAGCTAGCAGGAAGAAGATATCGGGGAGCAAGGAGGTGTCCAGAAGCTTGGCCATGCTTTCAGATGCTGNGATTTTGAGGTCTGCCCACCTGCCTCTCATGACCCTCTTCAGTGGTTACAGTCCACAGTGAGCTGGCTTTCCGGGTGGGAGGAGAACCCTGTCACAGAACTGTAGCTGCCTTTCTCAGGCTTCTGTCTGAGATCAGCACTGTGTCTCATCAATGTGTAATGTAATGTCCTGCCTCAGCAGGACTTTCAAAGACAAAGCGCCACCATGCTTGCCTTTCAGGATCGCTCAACTTCCTGCACACAGTTGCCGTCAAGTATCACCCTTGGTTGCTATCCATCTTGTTTATTGAGACAGGTTCTCTAACTAAGCTTGGAGCCCACCAGTTTTGCAGATGGCTGGCCAGTGACTCCCAGAGATCGCCCTGCCTCTTCCTCCCCAGTGTTAGGGAGTCCAGGAGCTCCCGAGGAGTCTCCTCTGTCCACCTCCNNNATCACCACACGAGCACTGAAATGATCACCAGGAAGTGCTACCGTGTCGGGCTTTTNCATGGTTCTGGGGACTTGAACTCATGTCCTCACACTTGTATGGCAAGTGCTCTACCCACTTAGTCATCTGTCCAGACCACACTTGACTTTTTGATGTAGATTCTAGGAGTCAAACTTTGGTCCTTACACACTGTGGCAAACACAGTACCAACCGACTATCCCTCTCAACCCTGTGAAACAGAAGGCACTAACAGCCCCTCTGTTGGATAAGAGGCTCCCTGGTAGAAGGTTTACAACACAGTTTAGCCTCCTCCTTTAAAAAAAATATTATTTTGTGGGTGCACACATGCCAAGATGCACATATGAAGGTCAGGGGATAACTTCGTGGCGTCTGTTCTCTCCTTCCACCTTTATGTGGTGGTGCTGGATCAAACTCAGATCATTAGGCTTACACAGCAAGCACTTGACCCACTGAGCCACCTCACTGGTCCTTCCCTCTTCTCATTATGTGCACATGCTCACAAGAGCACAGACTCCCAGGATTCAATTCTCCCAGATGGGAAGGTAAAAGATAGGCATCAGGAGTTGAGTCGTATTGTTCTGGGTACCAGGGACTGAGTGTGAGTGTGTGTGTGTGTGTGTGTGTGTGTGTGTGTGTGTGTGTGTGTGTGTGTGTGTACACATGCATGTGGAAGCCATAGTTAATGTTGGATGCCTTCCTCAACTCTCTGTCTTATATTTTGAGACAGGGTCTCTCACTGAACCTGGGTTGGAGGTTTCCTGGTTGAGTTTGACTAACTGGCCACCAAGTCCCAAGGATCTTCTTGTCTCCACCTCCCTAGGGCTGAGGTTACAAGTGCAAAGCCACAACTGACTTTTTACGTAAATCCTGGGGATTGAACTCAGGTCCTCACTCTTGTACANCAAGCACTTTACTGACAGAGCCATCTCCGTAGTCTCCAGGGACTATTTTTGACAGTCTGTCTCTTGGGCCCTTTTAAGCCACTGCCAAGAGATGCTTGGTATAATTTTTGGATTTTTCTTTTTNCTATGAATTCCAGCCTGTTTCCCAGGTAAGGGCTGTCTATGCAAGGCAGAGGCTGGGGGAGGGGAATCCACTGAGCTCTCTCAGAAGCCTGCTGAATCTCTGAGTCAACTCACTCCTGTACCCCACATACCTGCCCTCAGAGGGAGGGACAAATGGATCCATCACTGTCCAACCCCANTCAGCTCCAAGATCCAGCCTCTCTCCCTCTCCCACTAAGTCTTAGCATCACTGATGTGTAGCCCTGACCTTAAGAATACTTGTGTGACCCCACAAGGGAAAAGGAAAGGACCAAGCCAACCTCTGTCAGAACTGGCCAGCTGGCTGGGATGGCAGAGACAACCATAGAGCCCAGTGGGAGAAGATGACAAACCAGTCCCACTCAGGATGGCAGTACATACCACTGGACTTAGGAACAGTGACTCCTCACCTACTAGAACTGCCTAGAATAGAGCATGCTGACTGTAGTCTTCATGGTGCAGAGAACATGCTAGAAAAGCAAGTCCTCAGCCCCAACCTGGAAACTCTAGAGATAATCTCACAATCTCTCTCTCTCTCCCAACAAATCTTCCAGAGGGTTCTGGTCTAGCTCAGTGCAGGAATCCCTATCCTTGCAGAGGGAACTTATACGCCAGGGGATAGCTCTAGCAAATCATGGTCTTTGCAAGAACATAGGCAGAAGCCACTGAGGTCATAGGCGCAAGTTTGAGAAATGTATGAAATTGGACTCGGGGCTATGGAGGTGGCTGAGATGGAAAGGCGTTTCCCTTCAAGCACAAGGGCCTGAACTGGATCCCTAGAACTCATGTAAAAACCCAGGCATGCTGATGAGCATTTGTTCTTCCAACTCTGGGAATTCAGAGACAAGCAGATCCAGTCCAGATCATTTGGAAAGTCCTTCACCAGCGAGAGACCCTGCCTCAAAACAAAAGCTATGAAAAGTGAACACTGAGTAAGGAACAACATCTGAGGTGATCCTTCCAGCCTCTACACACACAGGCACACATGTGCATGTGAACACATATGTGCATCTGTTCATGTATACATAAACACTTATACACACATATACACATATACACACATATACACATATACACACATATACACATATACACACATACACACATATCTTATACACATCTAGATGTGTATAAGAGACAGCCTCTAGATTTTTCTAAGCCTCTTTCTTCTTTGGTCAAAGCTAGAAGAAATCTGGCCTTGAGGAGTGTGAAGCAGTGCTGTGCATAAAGTGAGGGGCACATATTACTCGCTCCAAAAGAACCATTGTAATCACCTGCCAACTGGAAGTAATCCCTTCCTCAATGACTGCNCCAGCCTCAGCAGCCCTGCTCTCTGTGAGGAGATGGCTGGTCACGCTGACATCCCAAGTCCAGTAGAGCANCCTTGAAAAGGATGCCTCATTTGCAAAGTGTTCCCTGATATGTTCGAGATACAACCCTGGATGGTTATGGGTTTGTTACTATGACAATGTGCACACACCTAAGGTACAGAGCAAGGTGTGGGCCACTCCCTGGGATCCAGACTGGAAGTTAACATCATGTTACATACAGTCNGGGACCTTTCTTTCCTCAACTCTAGCAGTCATCTCAAAACTATCCCAACTAACTTTGGGGCACACAGATTCCTCCCGGATGCTCCTCCGTTTTCCAGGAGGCTCTTCCCCTCTACCAGTGGCCTCTCACCCTAGCCCCTTCTCTCATCACCATTCCCCAGCCTTCCAATCTGCTACTGCCTGTCTCTTTCCCCCCCGCCTTCCCTACCCCTGCATCTTCCCAAGAGCCTCAGCCCTCCAGCTCCCTGCCCTAAGCCCTCCCCATTGAGCTGGCCTCTGAGCATCTGAGTNGAGAAGGGAATGCAGAACAGCACACCCATGGGAACCCTTCCCACCCCAGTCCATCAATCACCCCTTCTTCATAGGGCCACCTAGTTGTCGATCTTTTCTGGGGACACCCTGCCACCTGTTGAAGGGNCCCTAATTTCCCTGTCACTGGCTCTCTTTAATCTCCTTCTTTCTCAGGGTCTTGTAGACCCTGAGTACTCCCTGACTTCTGAGATCCAGTGGACAGTTCTAGAATCCCTGCTTGCTTGTTCTGTAATACGATTTAATTTATAGTTTTCTCCTTCCAGAATACTTGAGGTGGGAGTAGGGAGTGAGCTTTCCCTTAGAAAAAAAANTTTTAAGCCTGTTTATAGCGTTTTCTTAAACAAAAGAGCAGTCTGCCTTCTGTCAGACAGCCCTCCACACCCGCACCTGGAATTTAAAAGTGGCTGTAGGCATTCCTGTTTTAAACAGTAATTTCCCCCCTTGCCANTACACATTTGCAATGCACTGAAACCCCTGGAAATTCCTCAAGATTTTATTAAAAATTCCAGATGGTGCAGCAGAGACTTCAGACAATGCAGCTTCTGTTAACAACAGGAAATTAATAACCAAACTGACTCAGAGTCAACATCATCTGGATCCGTGACAACAGCAGAAACGGAGGGAACAGAATAACACAGCATTGGAGGCGCAACCCATGAGATCAGCAAGGCCTGAGTTTGAACCCTGGGTCTTCCCAGGGATAGCTGAAGTCACATGACCACTCTGGGCCTCTGTTTCCTCCAATTGTTCTAAATAGAAACAATGATAGGATGATGGTGCTGTAATGCCATATATGCACTCTTGAAAAACTGCCATGCTTGGGATAAACCAAGTGTGTGTGTGTGTATACCGACCTACAGTGGAATATTATTCAGCCTTGAAGGGGAAGGGGGTTCTCTGACACATGCTATAATATGAATGAACCTTGAGGGCATTATGCTAAGTGAAACAAGCCAGATACAGACTGTCTTAGTTCCTTTTCCTGTTGCTGTAATAAAGATACTCTGACAAAGGCAACTTGAAGGAGAAAGGATTCTGTTTCAGCTCACAGTTCTGTATTACAGTTCATTGTAGTGGGGAAGTCACAGTGACAAGAGATCAAGAGAGATGGTCACATCAGAGTCATAATCAGGCTCAGAGAGCAATAAATGCATGCGTGCAGGCTAGTGCTCAATTCACATTCTTCACTATTACCCAGCCCAGGATCCTGCACCTAGGGAATGGTGCCACCCACAGTGGGCGGGTCTCCCCACCTCAGGAAATGTAATCAAGATGATCCCTCACAGACAAACCCGTGGGTCAACCTAATCTCACTATTGAGACTCCCNTCCCAGATGATTCTAGACTGAGTAAGGTTGACAATCAAAACTGTCATAGATGCAAAGGGACAAGTGCTATATGACTCCACTTGAATAAGACACCTAGACAAGGAGAATTCATGGAGATACAAATAGTACGCTAGTCACCAACAGCTGGGGAAGGACGGAGTGTTGCTTAAAGGGTGCATGGTTCTCAACACAGGAAGAGGACAAGAGGTCTGTGAATAGAGTTACAATCTCAACACAAGAGCATGAGTGTGCACTGCACCACTCTGCTGTGTTTGTTAAGTCGTCAGATGGTAAACTTTATATCATATGTACAGTATCACAACTTAGGAAGTTTTGAAAATAAGTCACCAGGCGGGGTACAAACCAGAGCTTAGGAAAACAATGCTTTGGAATACATTGCTCCACAATCTCAGCAGTGACTTTTTTTTTAACATAATTGATGGTATTATTTTATACACATTAAATGGCTGACATATAAATACAACCTACAAACACAGTAAGCCTGACACTTAGCAGTAAGTGCATGGCACACGTGGCNTATAAACACCACAAATGCACACTCTAACAGGCGAGGGAGGCGCTCAGCCCTGCCGAAGACCTTTGGTTTGACTGCAGAAGAGAGAGTCAAAAAGCAGTAGCTTGGGGGTGTCTATCAAGAAGAGAAAGGGAGAAGCTGAAATCAGAAGGGAAGTTGGGGCCCAAGATCAGTGGCTTGTAACACACAGGGTGAGCCGAAGAAGCTGGTGAATTTGGGTGTAGGTGACTGAGTTACCTTTCCTTGTCACCAGGACAAAACACCTGACAAAAGTGACTTAAGGGAGGGTGAGTGGGGTGAGGGGATACAGGCCATCATGGCGGGGAAGTTGTGGTGGCAGGAGGGTGAGGCAGCTGCTCACATCGTGTCTGCAGTCAGGAAACAGAGACGAATGCTGGTGCCCAGCTGGCTTTTTCTTTTTTCTTTTTTTCTCAATCTAGGACTCCTGGCCCATGGGTGATGCCAACTGCATTCAAGGTGCACCTTTCTTCCTCATTTGAACTTCTCTGNAAATGCCCTCTGGATTCACCCAGAANTGTGTGTCCTACGTGACACTACATCTTNTCAAGTTGACAATGGAAAGAAATCATCACAGTGTATGAGAATACCCCTTTTGACATAGCTCAGTGCNGCTCAGTATGTTTTCTGTGCTCAAATGCTGTTTGTTGTCTTCATGTAACATGGGATTAGCAAGTGCAAGAGTACCCTGATCCATGATCACATTGAAATGAATTCACCATTTCAAAATAAATGCAGGAATAGAGTTAGAGTCACTGCAATGACTATGCAGTATGATGTGNGTGAAGCTCCAATGTGCCTGGCTTGTAGTAACAGAACCAGCCTGCCTGACAGAAAGAAAAAAAAGATGTTCCAAAGAGGCACTTGTGTAGCCCCCTCCTTGGCTATCAGACTATTGAAACCATAGACTCCAAGAAATTATAATTTCCTCAGGAATCTCATGCTGGGAGAAGTGAAGGCTGAGGCCTTGGGAGTTGGGGGAATAAATTCCAGGAGGAATTAATCTCCTAGAGAAAANTCTCCGAGGACCTTGCAGGAGAGAGTAGAGAACTGGTGGTGTTCAAAGGCCACACCTTGACCTCATTGTTTATTATTCTGCTTCACACTGTCCCTCATGCTAGGCCCCTGAAGACAGAGTAGAAGCGATCACTGAATCTCTTTGTTCCTCTTCCCAATGTGGGCACACTGAATAAATCTCCTTTTTCTGTCTTTCACTATGTATCTGGCTGGTTTTAATTGGCTTATTGAGGTAGGTGGCCAAGCCCTGAGGTAGGTGACCAAGCTCTGGCTCGGTGGGGTTGCCAAAGCACAAACTCTGACCCTAACTCCAATGACAGTAGCTGCTCAAAAAATGATACAGTGACCTCTAATTGAGATGGCAGCAGCGGTCATTGGGTTCCATGGCTGTTCACAGAGTNACATCCAGTGAGTGAAGTCAGCAGGGAGACCCCATGACCACTTTATTTTTATTTATTTATNTATTTATTTTGGTTTTTCAAGACAGGGTTTCTCTGTGCAGCTTTGGCGCCTTTCCTGGAACTCACTCAGTAGCCCAGGCTGGCTTCGAACTCACAGAGATCCACCTGTCTCTGCCTCCCGATGCTGGGATTAAAGGGGTGTGCCACCACCGCCTGGCCCCATGACCACTTTAAAGATGGAAGAACTAAGGCTTAGAAAACCTGAGAAAATTCTCAATATCTCACAGAACTCAAGTATAAGATGGTTACACACACACACACACACACACACACACACACTAATCGAGAGGTTGTATTTGACTCCCAGGTACCCGTGTGTAATCACTTTACCCAAAGCTATCAGCAAAGGGCTCTCTTCCTTCAGAGAGTTTAAGCCCTTTTTAAAAGGCAAAGGAAATGGGTAAAACTTTCTGTTCTGTCTGAAAAAGCAAGACTAATTTTTCTGGTGGTTCCTATTGACTTGGAAAGAGCGGATCTGCCCATCAAATGGCATTTTACCAGCTGATCAATTTGGTGTCTTTCTCATTGAATTAAATCAAATTGAAATGTAATTCCCTTCCCGGAACAAATCCCCAGGCAGGGATTCACTGCAGCAGAAGTATTTGACCTTGTGGCTGCTACCTAGAGGGCTTTCTAGAAGTCTGGGGACAGGAGAGGGGTCCTACAGAGCTCACGTCCTTCTGGACATGGCCCACTCAGCAGACTTCAGGGCTAGGGTGCTGCTCACCCCTAGGCCATGTGGCTTCTGCTGATCCCTGCAAGATTCATGATCAGGTACCTGAGTGTGTGCTCACACCTTGGAAAATAAACTGGCAGCAAGGCATAGGGACAACTGTAAAGTCCCCAGCATAGTGGCCAGCTTTTTGAGACATAGGAAAAGGTTCCCCATTTGGGGTGGTAGAATTATAAACAGGGCAAAACACACACACACACACACACACACACACACACACACACACACACGGAAAAGATGACTTCAGGCTCTAGGCCACAGCGGTACCAAACCAGGGTGTGGAGGTTGGTGATTGGAACATGGGCAGAAGTCCAGTACATCTCAGCCTTTGGACTCAGCCTCCCCAACCAAACACCGGAGTTACTAGGCATGGGGCTGAAGAGAAGGCTCTTNCCAAGGACCTCAGCTTGGTTCCCAGTACCCGTATCAGAAAGCTCACAAGCACCTGTAACTCCAGCTTCTGGAGATCTGATGTCCTCTTCTGGCCTCCAAGGGCATCTGCACCCATGTGCACATGCCCACACACAGGCACACATACACAAGCACATAATTCCAAAAGCTAAAAAAAAAAAAATCTTGTTTTTCAAAAAGCAAGAAAAAGAAGCACTAGCCAATTTCTAATCAGGGCCAGCCTAGCCTCAGCTCCCTGGAGAAATGACTCAGTTCTGACCCAACAGGTGCAAGACTCAAAGGGTTCAAGGCTACAGTGGCCTCTCCCAAGTCTTAGGGGAGCCTTAATGTGCCCAGAAAACATTCCCTGGCCTGAACTCCCCATTAACTGGGGTAATGTGTTTGTGGGCTTCCTACCCTTTAGCACTCCTTGCCTTACACACCAGGAGACCCGGCACCAAGTATTGGCACAAATGAGCAAATGGCTGAGTCTCTCTGAGCTTTAGACTCNCATCTGCAAAGCAGTGAAATGGTCCGTGCCAGCAGCACTGGGGCGTGATGACAGAGCCCACAAGCATGGCTGCCTGAGAGAGCTGGGTCAAGAAAATCCACAAGGAGGGTGAAGCGTACCATCTGTCAGCACCAACTAAGAGCTCGCCTGAAAATGTGATCCAAGAGTTTAAGAAGACCCCAAACACTAATTGCGGTGGCCTGGCTATAGTCAGAGGGAAGCAAGGCTGGGGGAGAAGAAGATGATGAGAACTGAATAAGCAGAGACCTAATTAACTAAATCAGCTGGCAAAAGACTGCAGGAACAGAGAGAGTATGNCTGGCCTGGAGCAGAGACAAGCAGGGCCCAAGGATCCAAGGTTGGCTGTATTTATTCTGCGATAAATTCACAAACTTCATGCCAGGCTAAGAGGCCTCTTAGCAGACAACCACTCAGGCTCCTCTCAGACACGTCCGACCTCTCATCAACCCTTCCTCAAGCTGCAACAGTGCCCGGTCCAGAGGTTGTCACAAGGATTAAAGAGGGAAGTGCCTGGCACACGTGGCAGGCAGCAAATGAACTAACATCCCCCTTGTCCTCACTTTCTTTCCTCCTGCAACAGCGACCAGCGTCAAGTCTTTGAGGTCACAAAAGCNTCCCCCTAAATGANCCTAATGTCCTAGTTCAATATTCTCCCTATCCGTGCNTCTGCCATGTTCCTCCACACCCAAGGGAACATCGCTTTATGGTACACACACCTCTATTCGACACCTANCAGGGAAGGCAAGATTAACAAAGTCATCATGGGAATATCATCCAACAACTGATGCCCAGGNCAATGACAGAAAGGTGAGGGTATGGGTAGGGAATGCTCCAATAAGCCTTCCGATCTTTCTCCTGGGTGTCAAAAGGGTCAGCTGCTGACAGATCTCACCGGCATCTCTCCAGGGATTACCTTCTGATATCCAGCAAAGGTCAGGCCCCACCCCTGAAGACATCTTGTCTTCAGTGACTGGTCCACANTGTCTGTAGCTGTTACTTTTTCATTGCTGTAACATCGCTGAGAAAACAACCTAAGGAAGGAAGAGTTTGTTTGGGCTCATGGTTTAGGAAGGGATGCTACCTACAGTCCATTGTGATGAGGAGGCATGGTCACAGGAGCGTGAGGCACCAGCTCACACAGCATCCACAGTCAGGATGCAGAGAGATGGCTCAGAGGTTAAGAGCACTGGCTGCTCTTCCAGCACTTCATTCTCTATCCGAGGATCTACCATCCAGGAGCCCTCCTAAGACAGCATATGCAGGGAGGGTTGGTCTAGTGGGGAGGCTGGAGAAGAGGCAATGTGCAGGAGTCACAGAAAGCCNTTCTAACAAGAATAGTGTGCTTGACCTGAAGACAGAGGACCTAGCTAAACCAACAGAGCGGGGAAGAATGTTCTAGGCAGAAGAATCAGAAAGAGAGAGGACAGAAGACAAGAAGGAAGTAGAAGAGCCAGATGGTGGGAGCACAAAGAGGCAGCAGGGGTGACCAGGATGGAAAGTGACATGGCCCAGCTCGGGAAGGGTCACAGGCTCTGAGTTACTCGGATGACAAAAACCTTTCAATCATGGTGCTGAGTCTGCTCAGACTGCCATAGTCAAGGTGGCTCACATGATTGCTTACTTCTGCCCAGTACCAGAGGGTGGAGATATAAGATGGCAGTGCTGATACACCAGTGTGGGTGACCTCCTCTGAGTTTGCTCCTTCACTCACAGCTAGGGGTCCTCTTGGTGCCTCTTCACTTGGTCATCCCTCTGTGCACAAATACCCGTGGTGACTCTGTGTTCTGAATTTCCCCTTGTAAGGACATCAGTCAGACTGAATGAATGCCTTCTCTAAAAGCCCCATTTTATTTCAATCACCTCCTTAGAGGCCGTATCCTCAAGAGGCTACATATGTAGCCCAGTGATTAAGCACTTGCCAACCACACACAGAGCACCAGGTTCAATCCCTAGCACTGCAAATAAAAAATTCAAAAGGCCCACTGGCCCTCCTCCTCTCCTTCTGAGACGGCCATCTGCCCACTGCAATGGGGAGGCGGGTGTCAAGGGCTGTGCCCAGTTATTCCCTTACTCACGCCTCATTTTCCAAAGCCACATAATCATATTCTGTGTACTGTGAGAGACTTCAACACACGTTTTGAAGGGATACAATTCAACCTACAACTGTGATATTATCTATAAGGAACATTCTAGAAATGGACGAAACTTAAATCTCAATGTGTTACANAAAAAATAATAACAAAATTTGTGATCAAGTGTGTGTGCCAGTCATTTCTTTATCAGTCTAGTGCCTGACACTTCCCCCCAAAATGCCCGTCTTTATTCACATATCCATCCTGTCACTTTTTTAACAAGTGCGGCTGGAGAAGATAAAATCACTACTGATCCGTTTTGGAGCCTGGAGAGATGGCTCAGTTGGTAAAGCGCTTGTCTTCCAAGCACGAGGCCCTGAGTGTGATCCCCAGAACCACGTTGCACTGAGAAAGGCTGAAACAGGAGAATCTCGAGAGTTCCCTGGCCAGCCAGCCTAGCCTAGTTGAGCAATTCTAGACCAAAGAGAGAGCCCATCTCACACAAAGGTAGATGGATCCTGAAGAAGGGTATTTGATATTTATGCACACCTACACACACACACACATACACACACACACCCCTACACTCATGTACATAGACATATGCACACAATCCTCACACTATCTTCCTGGGGCTGGGTTCTCTGAGAAGTCTCAATTCTCCTGGCCATTCCCAGGCTCATGCACTTCCCATCTGCTCCCAAATAGACCATTCTTACCACTCCTTGGCCCTCCCTACTGACCTTCCTCCCCTCCCTCTGAAGAAGCCATCTGTCCATGCNGTAGAGGAAGCAGGAGTCACAAGGTATGCCCAGTTCCTCCCCTTGCCCTCTCTTCATTTTCCAAAGCCAACTAGAGGAACATGCATGATGTGGAAAGAAAAAAAAAAACAGGTTTTTGCTCCAAAGACATAGTTTTCTCCATAGGAGACCTTTCTTCTTGGGCAAGTCAATGTCATCTCCTTGTGACTCTGCTGCTTCAAGATGGCATCTTATCATACTTAGAACAAATCGCTAACTCCTTGCCATGGCCAGCAGAGGTAACCCTGTGCAACCAGGCCCTGTCNTCTCTAACCCTATCTGACATGTACCCTCGCTCTGTGGCCCATGATTTTCCTGCTTCGTTGCCTTTTGATTTTTTCCCAGGACACACCAACCCCATCCCTNCCTCAGGACCTTTACACATGATGGTCCCACCACCAGCTTTCAGTACAACTCATCCTCCCAACTGTCAATTCTGTTTCCTTAGTCTCCTCTCATCACCCCCATCCAAACCAGCACCTCTGCCATGTTTCTCCTCTCTCTATTGTTTCTCTTTGTCATTTAACATCCTCTAAAATTATTTGACTTTATTTGTTTCTGTGTCCCTTATAAAACCGCACACTCCAAGAGGTTAGGTATAGAGTCTTCATTGTCATAAGCAGTCAATAAAACAATGCCTGGCACACAATGGGAATTCACCAGACTTTGTCCAATGAATAAAAGACTAACATGGCTATCCAGTGCCATTTCAGATGTGGCTCGGTTGGTAGAGGTTTACTTAGCACACATGAGGCCCTACGTTCGATCCCCAGCACCACATAAGCTAGGCATAGAGGCACACACCTTTAATCCCAGAACTTGGTAGATAGAAACAGAAAGATCAGAAGTTCAAGGTCAACCTTGGCTACATAGACTATTTGAGGCCAACCTGAAATATATGTCTCAAAATAAAAGAAAACTTCCTTCATTTGAAATTAAAAAAAAAATAGTTAGAAATAATTTCTCTGCTCCACCTTCATTTCCCAGGTCTAGCCTGTGATATAATGGGAGCTACTGACTGCCTGCTGATATGGCCTTCCCCTGGGCCCACAAGTACTGACTCAGGACATGGGCACCTGCTTGGTCTGAGCCAATCAGATTCTTCCCTGGTATATTTAAAAGGCCACCAGGAAGAGAAAGGTAACTTCCTTGTCTGAAAGACAGAGCAACAGTACAGCTCACAGCCCTTTCCTACAGATNAAAAAAATGATCCAAATCCCATGTCAACACAGCCCTGCCTTGTAATCTGGACACCTGAGACAAGAACTCTCCCATTGTCTCAGTCTGTCAGCATTGTGGTCCTTGTTGCTGGCAACCAGAAGACTTTCATGATAAATGAATCAAGGCATGCCAGCAGGCTGGCCCAGGGCCCGGTTGAAGCAGAAGTGAAATTGTTGGTGTCCTGTGGGATACCCTGAAGTTTAATCCTCTTTGTGTCCTTCCTTCCAATCTCAGATGAGGCTGCCCCTCTCCTGTCCAAGGCCACCTCCCACTTTCCTCCTGTGGACGGGGGCGACAAGGCTGTGCTCACCATTGCATGGGATTCTGAGCTCCTGCTAGCTGGGGCCATGTGCAGCTCACATCCCACCCCGGCATGCCCAACACACAGCATGTGCTCAAATGCCTGTCACAGAGGCAAAGGCAGCGAGAATAGAATGAAGCCTCTGGCGCCTTATAAACTGAAGAGGGCTCCATAAAACGTGTGAAAAGGGAAAGGCTGTCTGCATGGAAGGGATTGTGCGTGCGGTTTTATTAGCCACATAGATAACCCTCATCATGAAAGGAGCCTTTCCAAATGATGGATAGCTCCGAGGCCCCAAAGGGACATGGGTATTTCTCAAGGCCGCCAGTCAAACAAGTTAACCGCATAACGTTTCTCTCTCCATAGCAACTGGCCTGGCCTTCTCTGCCCAGCCCCCGCACCTGTGCCTCTGGAAGCCCCTCAGCTCTCGTGACTGCTGCCTTCTGCCGGCCACCAAGTCCAGGCACTTGTATCCACGTCCCCAATCTCAATAAAGGACCAGACTCAAGGGAGGGAGTGTGTGGCATGTATCCAGAGTCCAGGAAGACACTAAACCATGGGCTTCTGGCTCCGAGCCCTGAGCCACATTCAGCTCAGCACTGCCTGGCTGCTCCTGTCCCCTAGTTAGAGTGAAAGGGGACAGTCCTAGATGGCAGATACAGGGCAAGGTCCTCATCATAATGACCCATCTCATCCTCACTGCAGAGATGAGAAAGCTGCGGTGGTCAGTGACAGGAAGAGACCAACCCAAGACCCCACAGTTACAAGAGTCCCCTCAAGATTTGCCTGACTCCCCAGCCTGCTCCACACATCACTGGTAACCACAGCCAGATGGGGAACAAGAACTGAGACGGGCACCCTGCAAAGAAGGAGTTGTCTCAGCAGGCAGGGCCCTCCGAAGCCAGCTCCATCAGGGTGGACATCATGCCCTCAGCGCCCACACAGGCAGGCGATTGTGGTTTGAATGTCAAATGTCACCTGTGGNCTCATGTGTTTAAACACTTGGTCCCCAGGTGGTGGNACTGTTTTGGAAACTTTAGGGGACAGAACATCACTGGAGGNAGTGGGTCACTGGAATTGAGGGTTGAGGTTTCTTAACCCAGGCTCACTTCCTACCCTCGCTTTACTTCCTGACTGTGGCTGTGANGTGACCAGCTGCCTTATTCCTGTTGCCGTACCTTCCCCAACCTGGTGAGCTGTATCTCTTCCAGCTGTAAGCCAAAATAAGCCCTCCCTCAAGTAGGTTCTTGTCAGGCATTTGGTTACAGCAACAACAAAGTAACTAATGTGTGCTCAGTGGACAAAGATATAGACAGCTCCCTGGGTATGCCTAGCAATGAACCCTGAGAGAAGTCTGAAGAATATAGGCTCATACCAACCTGACCCAGAAAGAAAGGGGTGTCACAGCATGAGTTCTGGAACTGGGGAGGCGGGAAGGGCCCACAGCAGGGATTTGCAAATCATCAGAAAGCAATCATTTTCAGTCCCTACCACGCCACCTTCTCTCCATCACAGCCCAAAAGCAGCCACAGACGATGCATGAATAAGTGAGAATGGCTGGGNCCCAGTAAACTTCAATTTACAGATAGCTCAGTGGGTAAAGCACTTGCCATGTAAGCATGAGGACCTGAGTTCGAATCTCCAGAAGTCAAGTAAAGCCAAGCATGCTAGCATATAACTATAATCTCGCTTCTCCTGTTAGAGGGAGCAAGAAGAATCTTCAGAAGCTACCCAGCATACACTATGGTGAACAGCAAAGAGACCTGCCCAAACAAGTCAGAAAGGCCAGGAACTAT